>JARHVA010004682.1:1292500-1475742 GCA_037957365.1 Torreya grandis | reverse complement strand
AAGTTACTAATATAGAATTGTAATAAAAAAACAATGACATAACATAGAATAATGTAGGACATGTTTGGGGACCAATAGAAATAGGTAATTTAGTACATCCCAATGTTACATATTTAGTCAAATAAGGTAATATTTGGGTTATATTTTTAATATCATAGACAAGTTCCTTTAAGATAAGGAAGGCTAAACATATGTATTTGAGATTTTTCATCTATCATAATTATTTATTTATTTTGTCTTTTCATATAAAAAATAATTGACCAAATGCTCCAAACATGAAAGATGAGTTTTTATATGATCATTCAGAACCATGATTGGCATATTTTCATGATTAGGTGATTCAACATTAGGAATTAGATTTTCTAATTTAGAAGATGAAACATCATTTTATATAGATCACTCTAAAACTTGTGGTTTCATAGGTATGTTAGGTTAAATTTCATCACTAGAAATAAGATATTAGATATCATATTTTATGTTTTAAGTTAAATCAATTATCCATTGTATAACTAATGACTTTAAGATAATCACAAAAGAACCTTATATTATATTTTCACGGAAAATGAGTCCAATAATAATGCTTAGTAGGATGTAAGAGAATCATGTTATTATCAAGTAAATTTTTTAATATTGCACTTTGACAATCCTTGAGTTTTAGGAAATTCCATGATCCATGAGAGGAAGGTTTTGGTGTCACTCTATAATTAGTCAATGGTTTAGGATTTTTATTTAATGATGAAATGCTATTGTTGATATTATAGTATAATGAATAGAAGCACAATATGAAGTGTGAGTCTCATAGTTAATTATATGTGATTGTAAAATTTCATATTCAACTAACATGAACTCTTGTAAAATATAATTGAAATATTTATAAGTATCTTAAAGCACTTTATCCATGAGAAGAGGGAAAATACTTTAATAAATATATTTATTTTGGATATGTTGGTTGATATATCAAATAATGCATGCTAATTTTGAATCTAATAAAATAATAATGAAGAGGCTCAAATCGACCTTGATGAAGGATATGAATACGCTGAAATGTTGCATGTGGTCCATTATTATTGATGAATTGTAATAGGAAATACTTCTAATTTAAGGAATGTGTGACAAAAAAAGATAGTTACTAAAGTTGCAGTTTCTATTAGTAGGTAATACTTCCTATGTATGTATGTATGTATGTATGTATGTATGTATGTATGTATGTATATACATATATATAGATATACATATCTATGTGTGTATATATATACATGTGTGTGTGTGTGTGTTTGTGTGTGTGTGTGTGTGTGTGTGTGTGTGTGTAAATAATATAAAAATTTAATATATCTCAACCAATACTATTTTTTTATTGCTACATAGACCATTGATGACACTTTCAAAACTGGGCCAATACAAACTAGTGTAGGAAATTATTTAAAACCATTTAATACAAAATTTGGTAAAGTAACTCCCAAATGGGGAACTTATCCTCTCATGGGTATGTAAATGGCTCTATTTTTAGTATTATTATCTATTATCTCAAAGATTTATAATTCTTCTATATTATTGGATGGAATTCCAATTAGTTAGGTCTAAGAGAAACTAGAAGATTTGCCCAAATCTCTAGCTAATCCAAAAGAAAGAAAAAAGAACTAAGGAAGAAAATATTTTGAATAACTTTAGTTTATAGATTATTAATGTTCAAGTAATTTGATAGTGTAATTATTTTTATCTAAGTATTTTTGGAATATGGGTGTGTGACTTTTTAAAATTAATCTCAATTCTAGTACAGAAGACCGATCTGTTATCATCATAAAGATGGTCTTGTAATTAACCACTAGATAGAGTGTGAAACCAATATAAATCATGACCTATTAATCTCATAGGAAATGTTTTAATAAATATTTCATCATTAAATCACAAAATATGTTAATACCTAAGTAAGGATATTCATACCCACTAAATAAGGAAACTTAGGCATTGTAAAAACACATTGTAGAGGAGCATAAATAATATTATGTACTATATGTTGGATATATGTGGAATTATAATCATCCCATGAATTGGATGAAATAAACTCTAGAGATAAAACTTGTACTTTTCTTTGTAACTCTCTTATTACATGCATCATAGTAAAAATCTCATGGATTGGCACAACTGAAGTATGAAGAGGATCATTAATGGGTATTATTTCATTATTGATTTCAAATATAGGATCTATAGGGGGAATATAGGTACAATAATCATCAAAATAACCATTATCAAGCATAATTCATTATTGGTCACACAAGAAAAATTGACACTAGATAATGATTTTAACATTATCATAACTTGGGAAAAGTAAGAAGGAATTCCTATGACATATTTATTAATATTTTCAATAAATTTATAATTTTAAGCATCTAATGAATGAGTATGAAAATAATCATTTTAAAAATTTGTATTCAATGAATCATTTTTAACATGTACATTAAAGAGAGGAAGACAATATTTTTAACATTTGTATTTAAAGAATCATTTTCAATATGTTCCTTTAAGAGAGGAAGACAATCATTTTAAACCTTATAATTTTTATAAATAGTGGGAACACAAGTATGTTCAACATTTTAATTCAAATAAAGAGTAGGAATACAATCATTTTCAATGTGTGCATTAACATTAGGTTCTACACAAAAATCAACATTTTATTGCATACATTGATATTTAAAACCAAATTATTTTATGTTAATTTTATTATGACTAACACATATTTCCTCATTTTTTATATAAATTTGTCATTTTATACTCATGAGGTGTCAAATAAAGGAAACCAAGACCCAAGAACCCAAGAAATTCACATTATTTTCATTTTGACATGATATGAGAAGGGTGAAGTTAAAATTTCTTAATTTTTCATCCTCATTATCATAATAAGAAGATTCATCATCTTTATAATCATATGTATTATAATTTATAATGTAATTAAGATAAGTATTTGAATTTTCACTTAAAACATTAATTTCAAAGGGATGAACCATCACATGTACACTATAGTATGAAATATTTTCACAAAAGGCTAGTGCTAATGATATTGTAATAGGAAAGCAAAAAACATGGGTAAATAATATTTAAAAAATCCATAGTATAAAAATATATATGGAAAAAGAGAATGAAACCCTAAGTTTGATAGGTGTAAAAATGGATCGGTTCACAAAATTGTTTTAATAATTTGTGAAATAATGGGTAAATCATACTATGCATAAACTAACAAAATAATGACACAAGGGAGACCTATATAAATATCATAAAATATAAGTTTTAATTACTTTAATTACAAAAAATAGAGACTAAAAATATAATTAAACATTGGATAAGTAATATTAATGAAAACAGAGAGATAAGTTACTGAAAAAAACACGTCTGAGTATTGTAACTAAATTTTGAGACTAGACACGAGAATTATAGACTAACTAAACTAAAACACTAGAATTTGAATGAACTATATAAAATGGATAAAATTAAAAAATAGTTGATTATGACCTAGGATATAATTAGCCATCAATTATGACCCTATGTTGATGTTTTTGACCCACTACTATGATTTTAACCTCTACTACTTTTCAAGATCTAAAACTTTTATGTCTTTTCATTGGCAAATGATGAGTTGAATCATAGTTAATATTTATCTAGTTAATTCCAAAAATTATATAAATTAATTATTACTTGATGTTATACCTAATTCACCATAATGTTATAATAATATAATATTTTTTAATGTTACTTAGTTGGGTCACCCTCTTTATGGGTCACAACAACATATCTTGTGCAATCATAATTAGGACTCAATCTAGTTATAGTGCTTGCGAGTGTTCCCAACCCAAAATGAGATAAGGAAATTAACTTCCTCTCCCTATTTAATTAAATTCAATTATATACTTCACTATGACATTATTTTGAAACAAGTGCATTGGCACAAGATAGATGAGGGCAAAATTAAATCAATGTGTAAACGCTTTGACAAAATGTGTAGACATTTTAATGAGTTTTGGAAAAAATCATGAGATAGTTGGATTATGAAATATTAGAAATATATGAATCAATTATGAAATGGTTTAGGATACATTTATATATATAGCTTCATAATGACATATTTTCACATATGTTAGTCATAAAATATAGTGAAATTTGACAATTCAGACATCAAAACATGGACAATGACACAAGTGACCCACAATTAAAGGGAAAATAATAATGGTTCTACAAATCATGACCTAGGGTATAATTATGGATGAATTATAACCCAATAAAACCCTAAAAATGTGTTTTTGACATCTTAGGAGTATCTAGTGTCATATAGGGGAAAATAAGTAGCTTATTTTTAGCTTTTCAAACATTCTAGATTAAATGGAGGTATTATATTGACCCAAAGTTAAGAAATAAAGTTTTAATGAAAATATAAGTCAAAGGAAGATGATATGGGGCCCAACATAAAGGGAAATCATATCAAAAAGAGATAAATGCATGTACATGGGTCAAGTTCAAGAAAACATAAAAATGGAATTGTTCAAACATAGATTGTACAAAAATTAGGTGTCTACATCTAAGAATCCTCACTAAGTGCTTAAATGGTTACTTGAATGTAATGTGATATCTTTAATTCCCCAATTTTATTTTGATACATATTATATTTTACCTAAAAAATATGTTTTGAATGCATATTATGAGTACCATAAATATTCAAGACATACTACCAATATATGTTATTCATTGAAACATAATATACATGATCAAATTGATAATAATTTTATTCAAGTGGAAGGACACAATAGCACATTGAATGAATCAATTGTTGAACCAAGTCAACCTTTGAAAATATTAAAAAAAATCCTTTTTCAAATCATGATACTAAAAATAAAGGCAATGTTCACATGTAAAAACCTACAAAAAACCATTGATTTATAATTCTCATATCCTATATGGTGATATAGGTATGGTTATAGGTTAAACAAAATGTGTTCCTTATATTATGTTTTTTACCATGAAATTTAAATAGACAATTGCAATAATGGTCCATTATTTATATGTGCTTGTAATGATTCACATCCTAAGATTAAATGTGGAATTATAGCTGATAATTGTTCAAGTTTAAACATATGCACAATGTCATTTATTATTAGTATATGGTACACTTAGTAAGACATCTTTAGTACAATGTTGGTTCTTAAAATTTATGATGGTATCACATGTAAAAATCTAATGGGAATCACATTAATTTCCACATAGGTCCTAAGACCCTTTTAGTATGGTTTCATTTATTATACAATAAAAAGATATGTGATATATTACTTGGATGCCCATGGCTAAATAAAATGAGATCTATCCTATCCAAAGTAAACTAATGTCTTAAGTTTTTCCATGATCAAAAAAAAATTATTATTCACAAAACACCTTATAATTTACTTATAAAACATAAAAAATAGCATGAGGTATTACCTTAAGTTATTCCTAAACAAAAAATAATACAACCTCAATTTATAGTTCCTATAGTTATGTTATCTAGAGTTATAGTTCCTATAGATGCAACACCTAGACTTGTATTGACTAGTCATCCACATCACAAGGTAGTATTATCACAACCTATTGCATGTGTTAAAGTTAAAATACCTCATGTGATTTCCATTAAAGGTTTAAAATACAAAAATTATTTTCAATAGTTTAAGGTAGATCCTATAGACTATCACCATGATTTATCTCATAGTGATAGTGATTTAGGATAATATATAGCTCGTTATTAGATCTCTAACACTACTAATGACGATTCAATATAACATTCATATCATATGTATCCTTAAAATACTTCTAATAGAACATATTACTCATAAACATCATGAGATCCCTAGATTTGATCATGAGAAGGAATGTGCAACTTATTATATACATTTAGATAGGATTATTGGTTAAAATTACTAGGCTATCTCAATTTCTTTAATGGAATAAAATATTGCATGTAGATTATTTTCATCTTTATTCTATTGTTCACAATTTTCATTACCTTTTTCCCTTGTGTTATGCCTTATTTCATGTTTCTTCTATCTTTGACATTTATGTTCTAGCTTTGGTGTGAATTTACATTATTCTAGTCCTTTGGTTTATATTGTTTGCTTTGATTCTTTGGCCTTTTCCCCTTATATTATTGGTTCCATTTCAAAATCCTACATGGGCATTCCAATGATAACAAAACATATTTATTGAGTCCTTATGTCATAACATGTATTGCTTTACATGGAAATATTTAGGCTAATATGTATCCTCTATATGTTCAAAGAATAATTTAAATAATATAAATATCCTATAATATATGAAAAAAAGAAGACCCTAATAGGACCAAATATATACAAGATGTCTTGTCACAAAATGGGGTAAAGATTAAAATCAACATTCTTTTATATGATGAGTATCAAGGATATAATAAGAAAACTAAATTCAAAGAACAAAAAGATAATGGTAACTAGGATCCAAGATGATAATAATCTAAAATAAAGAAATATAAAAGTCATTAGGTAGTCACCAAGGGATATATAAACTAATGGTTTTAACTAATAGTTATCTAAACTAGGATAAATTGGCATGCAAAGATAACATATACTAACAAGCATAAGTTAAGATAAAAAAAAAATAATGTATAATAAGAGTACAGCATACTACTCTATAATAAGCATGTAAGCCACATTAAAAAAAGAGTATAGATATACGGAGACTTACTTTGGGTTGTCTTGTTAGTGCATCAATTTCCCCATTAGCTCAAGTGGCACTTTATGAGAGATTGATGCAGAGCATCATTGTAACTTTACATAAAGCACACTTTCTTTACTTAATCTCATGTAGTTTTTCTTGTTTATCTTCTTACACAGGTTTCTCTTTGCCCATATGACTTCTCTATCAACTTTACTAATTGGCTTGGTGAGCTTTCCTTTTCAACTCTATCATGTAATATATATTCTTGTTTATTCTATACTAATCTCACTTTTGAATACAATCCATTCCTTTTTCATTATCTTCCCTACCAACATATATACAATATTAAATTGATTATTAACATTCTCCTCCTAGATTCTATGAACTCCTTGACCCATATATTAGCATCTATATTATCCCTTGTAATATAGATTACCTCTGCTCATATCAACTACTCTTTAACTCATTATTTATCCTTTATCAATCACTTTCTTGTGATATTAATTAATATATACTGACCTATGTGGTCTTTCTACTTGTTAATCAATTATTATCTATATCCCATTGAAACTGTCATTCACATTTTTAATCTCGCATGACTATGTGAGTTGCACACAAAACTATCTAAACATGAGAAGTGTAAGGTTCTCTTCAAAAAAATTCATGTATTTTAAAATTATAGTGTATGATTTCTAAGAGATGTCTAAGCTTGGTGCCTCATTTCATTACTACCAACAGACTTCTGGTTACCATCATGGCTAAAATAGGGTATCAACTAACTGTCATAGGTTTGAGGAGAGATTTGAAACATTTTCACACTATTAGATAACTTTGTTCAATGAAAAGGTTTAAAGAAAAAAAATCACCTCTTAAAACTTATAAATCACCCCAATCATCTCTTTTCATCTTTGATAGATATCTTAAACTTGACTATAGGTCTATTTGGAAGTTATAGTTTACATTCAAGGCTGAGAGTAACAATGTCATATAACATATATTTGAAACAACATAAAGAAATAATAAAATATTTAAAATTCTTTCTAAGAGTACCATTGAAAGCTTATATTTACCCCTACAACCTTCACAAATCATACCTCGATGCATTTTACCTACTCGATTAGCTTTGTCTAGAAATATAGTATTCTACATCCCTCTAACTATCAAAGAACTCAACACTATTTCAAATACCTTGAACCTTTGTCAATTGCCTTTAAGAATGATGAATATACATTTTACCAATTCTTCAAAATAAAGAAATAGAGTCAGATTATTACTTTGTAAACTTTTGAATTAACCACAATGAGTTACCTTATACCAATCCACCAATTTTATTTCAATCACATGATCAGGCTTGAAACCTATTAATCAATATGCATATAATATTACCTCATGATTATTTATTAATAATTCACACTTGGAATCCCACTATGGCTCATTCAAAAAACATGGTTATGGGTATATTTATTAATGTATTTATCCCATATTTGATTCAGATCATCGACATATACATATTCACATAATACATAGTCTGCATAACGTCCTTCTTTTAAACATAGAATTGTATATTTTTTGGGGTTTTTACATATTATATTTTTCTTTTAATTAATACCCTTATATTCTCTCCTACTTAGAGATGATTCACCACTAAATTGAAAAATAAAATACAATATATTTTAAGACTTCAAAACTGTAACTAACTTTTTATAACTACTTCTTATGTATGTTGAGGGTAATAACTAATAATATGCCTCAACACATGTTAGAATATTACATGTGTACATTCTTATTCTAGACTCAAATTAGAAACTGATGACTCCTTAAGGATTCTAACTTCTACAATCACACCCAAAATGACTTTTACAAGCTATAATGACTCAAAAATGGACTAATATATACAAAGGTAGTGATGATCATGCATCATACTACTAAGGAGCACAAATTAAATGTTCCCATAAAATTTATAAATGATATATCTGTGAAACTCTTTATAGAACTCTTCTTCTACCTAGATCCCAAGGTCAGTTTGAGATTCCTAAACCTTTGTGATGCTTGCTTATGTGGGCTCTTCTTTGCTTTACTATGTTCTTACTTGTACCTCTTTGTTTCACATCTCCCTTAATTTTCATCTTCCACGTCTCCACCTTCATCTTTTTGGTGTTCTCTTTTAACCATCTTATACATGGAACACACAAATAAAAAATAATAACCTATTGCTTATCCTCTTGGATATCACATCCTTTCTCATGCTTTATTGTTATCTCTATGCTTTATGCTACTTGTGGAAGTATTGCTATAACTAAGGCCTTTTCTTCATTCTCCACCTTGTCACCATTTAATACATTCTCCATATATTCTATCTCCTTCTTTATTTGCTTAACACTTTCACATGTAAACTGAAAATCAAATTCCACTTTTCCTTTCATGCCTTTAATGAGGCTCTCAATTTGATCCATTTATTTTTCTTGGTTATGTTCTTCACTTATGTGGCTCTAACCTTCATTTGGTTCAACTAGCTTCTAATTCCACCAAAAATTATGTATTTCCATCTTTAATTGCTTGCACATCATCCTCTTTTTCTCTCTCTTCTCTCATGTTTGATTCTCCTTCTTCTCATCACTTGTCTTATTGGCCATTTAGCTGGATTTATTTTCATTACCCATCCAAAGTGTGGGTTTTCAATCTCTCTCATATATTTTATCATGAGGTTCATCAAAACTATCTATTGCTTCATCTCTTGCATCTCTCTTTGGAAGTCTTCTTATTGTTTCTTCCTTTTCAATTCTCTTTCCTTCTTTTTCCTCAATTGGTTTTTTGTATTAGGTAGATCCCTCATCATTCGCATTAACATCTATATCCTTTCAAGCAAGTATTTTTCATATTGCTCCATACTTTATCCAATCTTTCTCCTTGGATCCAATCTTTGAGCATTCATTGTGCTCTCTTTCCTCTTGAGCTTATTTAACTCCTTATCCTTATTTGAGCCTCTTTTAGCTTCTCAACATGCCTTGACAAATTTATGCATTCAATTTCACTCTTCTTTACATTCACCTCCACTCTTCTTTAGAAACCTATAACATTCTTTCAATAAACTTGATCAAATAATTAAACTAAAAATCATAGCAAATATATACCTTCTTATGCAAATCTCTTCTCCATTGCTTCACAATTATACTCCCACTCTAATACCAAAATGATGTATAAAATCATTGTAAATATGCATAAGCCACACTTTATTTCCTTAATCTCATGTAGTTTTTCTTGTTTATCTTCTTACATAGGTTTCTCTTTGCCCATAGTAATTCTCTATCAATTTTACCAATTGGCTTGGTGATCTTTCCTTTTCAACTCTATCATATAATCTGTATTCTTGTTTCTTACGTACTAATCTCAATTTTGAATAAAATCCCTTCCTTTTTCATTATATTCCCTACCAACATATATACAATATTAAATCAATTCTTAACATTCTCCTCTCAAATTCTATGAACTTCTTGAACCATATATTAACATCTATATTCTCTCTTTTAATATTGATTACCTCTACTCATATCAAATACTCTTTAACTCATTATTTTTCCTTTATCAATCACTTTATTGTGACATGTATTTACATTTACTGACCTATGTGGTCTTTGTGATTGTTATTAAATCTCTATCTATATCCCATCGAAACTATCATTCACATTTTTATTCTCTCATGACTATGTAAGTTGAAAACAAAACTATCTATGCATGAGAAGTGTAATATTCTCTTCCAACTACTACATGTATTTTAAAATTATGATGTATGATTTCTAATATTTGTCTAAGCTTGGTGCCTCATTTCATTACTACCAATAGACTTTTGGTTATCATCAAGGCTAAAATAGGGTATCGACTAACTGTCACAAGTTCAAAGAGAGATTTGAAACATTTTCACACTATTAGAAAAAAAATTCAATTAAAAGGTTTAAAGAAACATTTTTCACCTCTTTAAACCCATAACTCAGCCCAAGCATCTCTTTTCAACTTTTTTAGACATCATAAACTCGATTGTAGGTCTATCTAAAAGTTATAGTTTACATTTGATGCTGAAAGTAACAATGGCATATAACATATATTTGAAACACCATAAAGCCACAGCCAAATATTTATACTTCTTTCTAAGAGTATCATTGAAATCATATATTCACTCCTACAACCTTCAAAAATCATACCTTGATTCATTGTACCTTCTCAGTTTGCTTCATCCAAAAATATAGTATTCTACAGCCCTCTAATTGTCAAAAAACTCAACACTATTTCAAATACCTTGAACCTTTGTCAATCACTTTTAATAATTATGAATAGACTTTTTACCAGTCTTTCAAAATAAATAAATAGAATAAAATTATTACTTTGTAAAATTTTGAATTAACCACAATGAAGTACCTTATACCAATTCACCAGTTTACTTTCGATCACATGATCAAGCTTGAAACTTATTAATTAATACACATACAATATTCCCTCATGATTCTTTCTTCACAAAGCACACTTAGAATCACACTATGGCTCATTCACAAAACATGGTTATGGGTCTCTTTCTTAATGTATTTATCTCATATTAGATTTAGATCATCAACTTATACATATTCACATAATGCATGGTCTGCATAATGGACTTACTTTAAAAATAGAACTATATATTTTTTTGAGTTTTTACATATTATCTTTTTATTTGAAATCATCCCCTTTTATTCTCTCCTACTTGAATATGATTCACCATTAAAGCTAAAAATAAAATACCATATATTTTAAGACTTTAAAACTATAACTAACTTTTTGTAACTACTTCTCATATGTGTTGAGGGTAATAACTAACAAGATGCCTCAACACATGTTATAATATTACATGTGTACATTATTATTATAAACACGAATTAGAAATTGATGGCTCCCTAAGGATTATAACTTCTACAAACACACCCAAAATGACTTTTACAAGCTATAATGATTCAAAAATAGACTAGAATATATAGACGTAGTGATGCTCCTGCATCAGAGATGTTGCAGGTGAAGACTCAAAAAAAAAGGTTGAAAACCTAACTGACATTAATTAGAGACTCAAAATACTAAGGAATACCTCCTTGGTTTATATTCATTATATTTAACTTCAAATACCATGATAAAATACTATACCTCTATAAGAGTAAACTCTTATACTCCAAATCATCTTATTCTACTAAAGACATGTTTTTGTATGCAAGTAGATTAGAATGGTGTGTGTTTCTTATTAAAATGACATCTAGGAACCCTATATATATATATATATATATATATATATATATATATATATATATATATATATATATATATCAAACTTCTAAAATTTACCTATCAAATATATTGATGGATTTGATCTAGATTGGTATAATATACAGATTAATACAAAAAATAATACTATGTTGGTCATGTTGAGTTAGTATAGGAAGTAAGACAACTACATCAAGTGATGCTAATGTCAATGAAAAGGGAAACATAAGGAAAATTAAATACATCTATCATGATTAATATATTTTTTAACCTAGGGAATAGAATATAACTAGTTTAATCTTGATCATGTTGGTTAGGAGAAAATGTAAAACATGAAAAGGAGGTGAAACAAAGAGAAAAGAACACTAGAGGAGGATATAATGACTAGGTAGCAAGATAGTGAGTGTAGAAAAGTAAAAATAGTGACCACATGACAAAAATATATTTTAAAGTACCATAATCCATCCCAACCCCCATCTTAATCCTAATGCACCCCTTATGATGTGCATTAATGGATAAATATGTGGAACGAATCCTAAGAGAGAAATTATTAGTAACTAAAAAATATAGTTGTATACATCCACCACTTCTTGTTTATTATCTCTTTCACCCCTTGGATTTTGTTTTCCCTGATACTTTATTGTTTTCACTTGCTTTAACCCCTTATAATTTGTCTTCTTTTCTTCTTCCTCTTTTTTCACCTATTTTATTTCTCCTTGGTCCATTTTTTTATAAATCATAAAATATTAAAAAATAAGGAAAAACATATAAACCAAAAATGTCTTTTCCTTTACCTATGTTGGTTACATAGTGAGTAATGGTTACATATTGTATACACAATATTTTTAAAACTTTATCATTTACTTATCTTTCTCTCTTGCAAGAACCTATTAAGTTTTGATATATATGAGTGCATGCCTTAAAGGGTGCATTGGGAAATGGTCAACTCTATAATTACCTAAACCCATTAAAAATCTTGTTTATCCAACTCCCTAATCAATTCATACCCCATTTACATATTTACATAAAAATTTATCCTTTCAAATAACCCCTAAATAATCAATTACTCTCTTTTCCTACTAAGTCAGCCAAGCCAATCTTGTTAGAAAGGACTAAGCACACATTATAGAACTAAGATGGCCTGGTCAACTTAACTCAAGGCCTAATGGTAACTTCTTGTAACTAACTAGATCAAACTAGCTGATCTTGTTAGCTAAAATTTTGGAAGTTTTAAGGTTTATCCATTGTTATAAATCCTCATTTCATTATAATAGAGATAAATACTCATTTTCACATCATTACAATTCAAAATTATGTTAAATTTATAGTTAAAAGAGCCATTCATTAAGGTTTGCCTTGGAGAGAGGATTACTTGACTGGTGGGAAGTCCTAGATTCAAGTTAGGAGTCTTTTATTCTAGAGTTGATTTATATAGTGTGATCCTCATAAAGACACAACAACCACTTTCAAAGCACCATTGGCCAACAAATATATTGAGACTTAACAAGTTCTTCCAAGGTAATTATTCTTAACTTTAGATATTTCATTTGATAGATAAATATTGTATAAGTAATATGTGTTATGAATGTATAACTCCTTGATTAAATTACCTCTATACTTAAATGTATTAAATATATATGGTTGTATTTACTTTCCATCTTTCATTTTAGGTGATCTAGGCCCTGATTTGCCTACCATAATCCCTTGATTATTTATTTATGTTTAAAAATCCCCCTTTGTGCCATAAGCTTTAGTGAGCACTAGATTAGCTTTATTTTATGTACTTAGACCTAGATAGGGTTATTGCATAGTATCATTTTCCAAGAGGCTTTAGAACCCTCTCCTTTAGTGTTGTGTGGTAAGAGATCCCTTGGTTAGGTTTAACAGGGCCATTTTGCTCATACTTATGATATAAACATGTATTGTAATGGCTTTTAGTTGATTACCTTATCCGATCTTAGATTTACTAAGTCAAATAAGTTGTAAATCTATATTAATTTATTGCATACATTTTGGTGAATCTAATGTGAATATAACGCTTGCATATTTTTAATTTTTCATTTACAATCAACTAGATCAAATTGGTCGATCTAGTCTTAATCTTTGTCCATAGATTCAAGATTCATAATCAACTAGATCAAGTTGGTCAATCTAGTCTATTTCATCTATTTCAGGTTTTACTTCTTCAGTTAACTAGATCAGGTAGGTTGATCTAGTCCTTTTCTCTATTTGTAGTTATAGAATTTACAATCAACTAGATTGCACTAGTTAATTTAGTTTTTTTCTTTAACTTTTTAGGTCTCATTTCCAAACTAAGTCATGTTACTTGACTTAGTTTTTTTCTTGATTTTTAGATTTCTCACTTAAAATCAACTAGATCGGGCTACATGATCTAATCTATTTTTTTTTAAAATTCCTTTTTGTTTTTTAGAAAACTAGATCAAAATAGTTAATGTAGTTTTATTTTACCATTTTTAGATTTTAGCTTTCTCATAGAGCAAATCAACATTTTTCAAATTTTTACCTCTATAAGAATCAATCAGGTTTGAACAATATAATTAGTAATCATATTTATAATGTTTTTATCCAACCAAGTAATTTGACTTGGTCAATATAGTTATATTTTTTAGGTTCACTATAAACAAGCTTCATACTTCCAATTTTTTTATTTTTAATTTCTATATTTTATCAAAATTAGTCAAACTTTTCAATTTTTAGACCGTATTTACTATTTTTCATTTCTAAAAAACTATATCACACAGTCAATTAAGTTAACCTCATTGACTTAGTTATGTGTTTATTTTATTTTCCAAACAAACTAAGTTGATCTAGCTAACTGTTTTTGTTTCTAGCCTATTTTCACAATAGACTAGATTGGCCTACCCAATTGTATTCTATTTTGTTTTTCAATTGATCGACTTGGCCGATCTTGTTATGTGTCTTTTAATTTTATCATAAGAAATGCAATTCACATTAATTCCTTAGTAATTAATCTCACATTTGCTTTAAAAAATGTTAGATACCTATTTATTTACTTTCTAAAAATTGCAAATTGATTTTTGACAATTGATTTTTGCCTTTATTTTCAATTTGTTTTGATTTCCCTAGAAACTATGTATCGATAGTTTTAAAACTACTTATCTATTGTCATGAAGGGTTACATGATACTATTTGCATGGTCCTTATCTATGATTTACATATATTTTGGCATGAGTGATACTCGTATCCATACTATAAAGATAATAATAGTCTTTAGTTTCTACATACTCCATGGTATTTCAAAAATGCCTAGGATTTTCCTTTGAATTGAACCTCAAGAATCCAACCATCTATTTGATATTGTGGTGCATCAATTAGCATTTAGTGATAAGAATTTACTTTCACCTTACCTTTAAATTTTATTTTAGTGAGATATGGGAATTAAACTTCCTCCATACTTAGCACTCTGAAACATTAGGTTATCTTATCCAGCAAACAAGTGTCTTTAAAAGCTTAAAAGTCAATCAAGACCTTTTAGTACAACTTATTGATCTTATTTTTGGATAATTAGTTAGAAATTTTTTTAGTTATTTATTATTCTCTATTATATTATAGTTTGTATTGACCAACATCAATACAATTTTGTGTTGTGTGGTAGATAGTTTAGTATTATATCTACTTTATTATTACCTTAAAAACTATATAGTTTAGGTTACCAGTAATTTTTCTCTAGAATCAATTAAATTGACCAATTTGATTTGTTTAATTCTATATTTTTATGACTATCCAAATAAGTTAAACAACTTGAATCAATAGGTTATCCAAATCTATATTTTCTTGCCTATATAACTAAGTCAACTAACTCAACTTAATAAACTATCTAGACAATCATTTTCTTTCCTATCCAACTAAGTCTAACAGATTGACTTAATATATTTTTGGTACTTTTCTAGACTTCATGAAATCACACTAGATCAACCTGGCTGACTCCATATGCCATGACTGACTTAGTCTTATCTTCATCCAACCATTTATAGATTTCTCAAAATCACACTAAATCGACCTAGATGACTCTGTGTCCTAGCAACTTAGTCTTATTTCTAGTAAACCTTTTCCATGGCACACTAGATCAACTTGGCTAACTTTGTATGCCCTAGTAAACTTAGTCTTATCTTCAGTAAATATTTTTTATATAAATCACACCATATCAATTTGGTTTACTCTGTATGTCTTAGCTAACCTAATTTAATTTCTCAATACCTCTAAAATTGACTAGATTGACTTAGCAAATCATGTTTCTCCTGGATAACTTGATTTTATTATCATTTTTATTCTCTCAACCTTCTATTTTTCTATTTTTATTACCATCCTAACTATCATCAAGAAATCACCCATTAAGATCTTTCTTGATAGCCTCAACCCATTCTGAGTGTACATGGGTGTTTATTTTCTTCCTACCTTAGTCACCCAAGAGGATAGCCCCTCACGGTGCAATTACTTATGTCCCTCATCTAGGTCAATGGAAATTAATATGGTACATATCACTCAAAATGATGATCTAGATGATCCCAACTTAAATGGTCTTATTTATAAACTCCCTTATATTACCATTAGAGTAATTGATACAAACATAAGGAATACACCTATAGTAAATCCTCCTCTTACTAATCCCAAGGCTACCCCTCATACCAACACCAACATTCCACCTTCTAATGTTAATAATCAAAATACACCTATAGATATGAATCAAATTATTTCTCAAATGGTTTAACAAATTAATGCAATACAAACAAATAATAGTTCTCAAATTCTTCAAATTCCAAAACATATCCTACAAATGGCAAGTCAAATCCCTATCATCATGCCATAAAATAATCAAATTTTTGTTCCTCTCCCTCCTAGAGATTTCAATAGGAATATCATCCCTCAACCCATCATGCATAATAAAATGCTTCAACATATTCAAAACAAAACTTTAGCTCCATTCATTATATCCATAGATATTCTAAATATATCTCCAAACATTAAGTATGATGGAACTAAATATTATGCTATCTTCATAAAATCATTTGGCAATATTTATAAGGATTGGGTTCAAACCAATGTTATTTCTACCACTAAAATTCTTGTTGAAACTCTTAAAATATATGTTAGAGAATGGTATAATAAACTTTCCCAACATTATATATGGAAACTATAGGATCTTGACAATGCTTTAGTAAAATAATTTCAACAAAATGATCTTCTTGAAAATTATCTCAATCATTTTATCAATGCTAAATAATTGCCTATTGAATCTACACATACTTTTATCAAAAGATGGAAATCATTATCTTATAAATTATATCATAACATGAGTGATGACAATCTCTTTAAACTATTTATTACCATCTTAAAACCTTATCTTCAATATAAGGATAGAATATTTGATCCTCAAAAATTAGAAGAGGCCCTTGACAAAGATAAAAGACAATATTTCCTTATGAACCAATTTAAACCACCTAATAATTCAATCAAAGAATCTTTCCAAACCTCAAGTAATACCATCACTAATTAAAATTATCAACCTAAATTCCCTCCAACTAAAACAAGATCACTCAAATCAAAAAATTAAACTCCTTCCCACCCACCCTTGACAGTATAAAAAATGAAAAATATTTTAACTCCATCTAAACCTTTTATCTATAATTACACTGCTCCCTCATCATGGTATGCTCCAAATAAATTTTATTGGTTACATGTTGATATTGGTCATTCTCATGAAACATGTCATGGGAAAATAAAAATTATTGTATCTTTCATGTTAGGTGAGGCAATTGATAATGATGTTATGATTAGGCTATGACGTCCTAATTATATTAAAGCTTCTCAAAATTGAAACTTTATCAAATCTACAAATTCAATATATCAAACACATCTTTCCTCATATCATACTAAACAACATTATAATGAATATTTTTGTGCCATTGATGATGATAATGATCAACCTTATACCAATTCTCAACATATGAACATAGCTAAAGTTAATTATCACCATAAACTAGCTCATAAATATTTTTTTACCAAACCTAAGAAACCATCTTCTAATGATTAGCTACTTCAAGACACTACCACTTCTCAACCTACATCTTCTAAACCATCCACTAGTGATGATCCACCTCCATAAATAGATCCTTAGATACTTATATAAATTTGTCTACATAATCAACCTAAACCTTGTGTTAAATATTATACTAAAACTCACTGGAATTTCTTAGATGAACTTAATTCTATGCCTTGTAAAGTTCTTCGCATGAAATTAGTAATAATAAAAAAGTTATTTTTTTATTAGTTAATGGTTTGATACCACTTTCTCGATAAGTTCAATATTTTGATTGATTGATAACATCAATCATTTTGTTTGTTTGGATTGAGAGAAAAGTGATAACTTCCTTATACATCAACTACAAGACATAGAAGATCATTCATCTAATGAATTTGAATTACCTCTTAATGCCCATCAACCTGTAGAAGTGCATGTTATTGAAATAATTTATTCTACATACCCTCCATAGAATTTTCAAAATAAGATATGATAAATGATGGAATTTTATTTTGAGCTAATGATCTACCTCTTATAAAAATTGACAAAAATAACACTTTAATTAGAAAATTATTAGTTAATTAAGAATCAAGTATCAATGTTAACTCTCTTTGGTTAATTTAAAAAATTGGATATTCCAAAGAAAATATCAAACAAACCTGACTCACGTGTCACAAATTTGACAAAACTAACCAAAAACTACTTTGTTGCATTTGTCTCCCTCTTTCCATTAAACACCAAACAATCTATACCAAAATTATGTTCCTTGATCTTCCCTTATCTTACAACATGTTTTTGGGTCATCCTTGGACTATCATCATATGCAAGCTATCATATCTTCTAGTAACTAATGTATCGAATTATACATAATGGGAAGCATTACAAACATGGGTTGATCCCAGTCCATAGATTATCCAACTTACAAATCCTAAACCTTAATATTGTATTATATAATCACCTAAAAGTGTTAATTGGACACTAAGTGTCACTTGAGTTACCCTATCCTTAGGCTTACAATAGACCTATTTTAGAGCCTTAAATTTACATTTCCAAAAATTAAATAGACCTTGTTCACTTATAGCTAGTCAAGACATAGTTCCTAAACTATCACCTCTAACCCCAATCTAACTTTCTTAGAAGTCTACTAAAAGGACAATAGTGCCACATTTGTGACACTACAACCACATTGTGCTAGTGTTCCCAATTGGATGTTATTTTTATTATCCCTAACTCTTCATAATGGATACTTTTTCAAATATGTACCCCTCCTAAGGTCAACCTAAGCTCATTTTATTATCCACACAAGCAACATAACCCTATAAATACAAGTCTAATACACCTTTATGCACTAGATGGAAAATAGATGCAAACACTATTCAAATTAAAGATAAATTTGTGAAAATTAAAGGTACATTATCCCTATTCTACCCTACTTTATACATAATACCATCTACAATAACCCTAAGTCTAGTTTTAAATTATTTAAAAGCTCAAACACATTCAAGTTATCCAAGGCCACTCTCATTCTAGCATTCATTTTCACATATATAAATCACTAGGTGGGAGAACTAAATCAAACTTGATCCCTCTTTAGAGTATTGGTATGTAGGTAACTCTGTACATAGTAGTGTATTGACGATGTCCAGTCCATCCATACTCAAATCTTGCTCATATCACACTCTCAAAGAGAACTAGGGTTTTCACATTAAATCATACTTTTCAAGTACAATACACAACTATATGTTTTGGTCACATAATAATAGAGTATAAAGACACAGGTGTAGGTGCTCCCCAAAAATATGAATAATCATGTAAAGAGGACATTATCACCACATAGAGTACACTACATATAGATGTCACTACATTCCAAATTGGGTGTTACTATCTAGTGAATAGATGAATATCAGAATCCTACTTACGACACTCATAATTTCTTAGATCTCAAGTTTCACAACCCAGATCATTCATGCCAGTCTATTTTTAGCTAAGTATCTATTTAACCCTATTTATTTCTATTATTGGAAATATAATCAAGTTCAAAAATCATTTATAAATTAGTAGGTTAATTATTAAAATTTATTTAATTAATTTAGACATCTCATCCCCTTAACCAAACATAGGTAATTACTCTTGTAAAACATTAAAAGGTTTAATCATTTGGTGAACCAATCTTACTTCGAGCATTACATATAACACTAGCTTGTATTAATTCTTATTTATGTGCAATAAATTTAGGGTTGCATACTTTTGATTTTATTTAGAAAACCTAGCTAAATAAAATCAATTTTACATTAGGTTTTCTATTTATTTTTACATCTAATTTAAATTTTTGCAAAGAAACCCTAGTTTCTAAAACCCGAACCCTAGATGCTCTAGGGTTTGTATCCTTTTTCCACTTCTTTTAATTAGCGTCTATTAATTATTCATAATTCATATATTCTCCTATAGAAGCTTTAATTTAATTTATTTGTTATATGCCATCTAAAAAAGCTATCTCTCTTCCCTTAAGAAAAAGTGATGGACTAGGTGGTAATCCTATAGATCATATTTAGATACCAGTTATCTAACCCTATAACAAGGATAAAGAACCTATTAAAATTTTAGATATGAATCCTTCACATCCTAATTATGTGGAATTTAATGAAAATGCATCCAAGGATGAGTAATATAACCAAGAACAAGATCAGGTCTATATTAAGGATAAAGACACACTACCTCCACTTAATGATAATGATATTATTGTGAAGAAAGATGAGGTATTAAAGGGCTTCAAAGATAGAATTCAAGAACATCCCCATGATCATGCACAGATTTTATGGTCCATATTATAAATCATGAATAAAAATAATAATGGTCAATATTTTACCCCTCTATTTAATGATGTTGTTAAAAATTCAGTGGGGCCTACTCAAACAACTCATATAACACAACAAAAACTTGTTATTTGACCATTAGTGACAACTACTCCACTTGTGGCTATTTTTTCTCTGCTTGATGTACAATCCCTCATGCATCAGGTTCTTTCTCTATAATATAATGTGTTACATCTTAATCAAGGATCACTTAAGCCTTCATGTGCTTTAGATTCCAACATTATCTTTCATACACCATTATCACACTACATGATGATAACTCTTTTACCATCTAGTTTTGTAGCACCCAAGATCACATTACATTATGGAAATGGTGACCCAGATCATCACATTGGAGTGTAATGTAGAGGCATACTATAAGGACCCAAAAATGGATTTAATTTTGGCTTGAATTAGTATTTTAGTTATTTCATAGTTTTCATATGTTCTAAGTTGTCTTTAGGAGTGATCTAGGTTGTCCAAAGATGCATAAAATTCAAACTATGGATTTTCTTGCCAAAATGCCTCTATTTGAAATTTTGAAATTTCAAACCTTGTTGAAGAACTTCCATGTATTTTGTGAAGGTGGAAATGTGTAGAAACATGTCTAAGAGGTCTTGATACTATTTAAATGTCATTAATATGTTTTTTTAGTTTATATGCATGGTCATATTGGTAAAACATGAAAAATGTAATGTAATTCAATAACCTCTATGTGGGAAAGACCCAAGAATTAATTATGCTTCTTGGTAGGAGTTTGTGTGATTAATTTTTGGTATTTTCATAGTGAATTCCATTTTGACATGGGAGAGAATGGACATGTAAACAAAGAAAACTTGGTGAATAAAGGACTGTGAAATGAAAAACTATGTGCATTGAAGTTGCATGGTTGTAACAAAGTATTTATGTGTTTGAATACTCAATGTGGTGAGGAGTTGATTATGTGTTTGTTGATATTGTATATTATTATATTATAATCTATAATTATAGATAGATAATATTAATTTATTTTCAATAAAGTCACCTTTGAGAGAAAGGTAGGTTTGTCAAATAGTAAATGCATGTATACAGTTTGTTCAAGTGATAAACCAATTATTTAATATTTTCCTCATTGATTTATATGGATAATGTGGATATGGAATATTTATTAATATTAGAGAGTTATTTTTTTTACATATAAGAGGTCAAAAGTGGTAATTTTCCATTTGCTCATAATTCTTTGGCATTGTTTGCACCCAGGCCAAAAAACCCTGAATTGTGTATACTATGTTCCTTACATTGGATCTTGTTTTAGATTCCAAAGTGATAGATAAAGAAGTAAAATAGTCTTAAGATGTGGTAAAAAACCTAATATATGTTTTATTAACTTTTGATAAAGATAAACAATGAATCCTTGCATACCCCTATTTTTAGACAGTATAACACAGTGTGCAAAGACTGAGATTTTGTGTTTGTGAAAAATTTGTGGGTTATGGGAGTATGCTCATTGAATGAAAAAGTTGTGTATATGATACAGACCTTATCAAAAAAAAAAATTACTTGAAACTTCATTTGGATCATTTTAAGCAATTATCTATATTTTAAGCCTACCTAGTCACCTTAAACCCTAGGTATTAGGGTTTTGGTCATTCTAAGAAAACTAACCATTGGAAAATATCTAAAATTTATAATCTTGCATTTTTTTGAGTTTCCTAATTGAATAATTCACTTTTAGACCTGTAGAGACCATGGAGTATGTATTTCTAGCAAGTGGAGTTGAGAAAGGGCTAAAAGACAGAAAGTGGACCTAAGGAGTGACTTAGGTCATAAAAATTGACATAGGTTGTTATTAATAGGAGAAGGGATAAAATATAATTTTAAATTCATAATATCTTGTAATTTTTTTGTAAAAGGGTATTTACAATTAGAAAGGGCTACAAGGATTGAGTTTTACATAGGCAGAGTTGCATAAGTGAAAGGAAAGAGGTTGGAGATAGTTATAAAGGGGCATTGAGATTTATTAAGAGATTTTTCTAATCTAAAAAAATAACTTGTATTATTGAAATAATTTTGAGGTTATATACTTTTACATGGTGAATATTTCTTATGCCTAAGGATAAAGAAGTGATCCATTAATCAAGGACAAAAGAGAGAAACTTGTGCAAGCTCTGTCTCATTTAGTATCAGAGCCTAATGATGGTTAGAATATAAGATAAGGATGAAAAAAAGGTATAAATACAAATACAACCTACTACATCTCAAATAATGTAGTAGAATATGGAAAATTTAGTCATTGAGATGAATAATATCCAGGCAAGAATGGCAGCTATGAAGACAACCCAAAGAAGAGGCGTTATAGCTGAAGATGATAGTTATAGAGAAGAGGAAGATATTAGGGTAGAAGAGGAGGAATAAAGATAATATAGAGTGGAATAAATATTGATCAAATCCATGATGAAGATAGGTTCAAAACCAAATTTGGATGTGCTAATTTATGAAGGCATTCAATGTGGATGAATTGGTGGATTAGATAGTAGCCATGGACAAATATTTTGAATATAAAGAGGTAGAAGACACCAAGAAAGTTAAATTTGTAGTCACAAGTTTGAAAGGACATGCTTATTTGTGATGGGATGGAGTCTAGGAAGAGTGAAAGAGAAGAGGTAAAGCAAAGATCCATTCATGGAATAGGATGGTGATAAAGATAAGGGCAAGTTCATGCCCAAGGACTACCAAACACACCTATTTAGGATAATGCATAATCTCATACACAAGGTTCATTCAGTAAAGGAATATACAAAAGAGTTTCATAGACTGACAATTAGAATAGGCCACTTGGAAGAGGATGATGAGAAGGTATCAAGGTACCTGAATTCCTTTAAGTTCTCCATACAAGATAAGATCAGTATATTGACTTTGAAAATAGTTGAAGAAGCTTATCAAGTAGCCTTTAAATCTAAAGAGAATTTGACAAGAAGGCACACACAACAAGCAAGAGGAAGAGGTAAAATAATGAGAGGAAGAGGAGAGTATGAGAGAAATAATGCATATGAGGAAGGTGAAAGTAGTGCACAAAGGCATGAGACACAATAAAGGGGTGGTTATAGAGGTAGGAAGCCAGATTACAGAGGTTGAGATTTATCTAGAGGAAGAGGGACTAGTGGATTCATAGGAAAATGCTTCAAATGTAACAAGTTTTTAGGTCATAAATATTGGGAGTGTTTAGAGGAGAATCAATATAAATTCATAGGAGTGAGAAAATAAATCAAGTGATACAAGATATAGAAGAAGAAAGTGTGGGATCTACTTCACATTTTGAATCACCTTAAGAAGGAGAATCACTCTTGATGAGGAGAACATTTTTGAATCCACCAAAGGAGAAATAACCTTATCAATAAAAAACACTCTTCAGAACAACATGTAAGTCCCATGTTAAATATTGTAAGATGATAATAGATTCAATAAGCACAAATAATTTAGTTTCAAATTAAATGGTAAGTAAACTTGGCCTCAAAATATTGCCACACCTTATACCTTACAAAGTTTATTAGATTCAAACAGGATATCATGTGCTTGTTAATGAATAATGTTTAATATATTTTTAGATTGGTACTTAAAATTATTAGGTCATGTGTGGTGTCATCTCCATGGATGTTTTTCATGTGCTATTAGAAAGGCTTTGGCAGTTTGACAGATCAACTAGTCATGATAGGGTGAAGAACATCAATTTTTTGGAGCACAAGAGAAACAAGCACACATTTATACCTTTCAAAAATGATGATGATAAATTTTTTGGTGTCTATTCTAAGGTGTTGGTTATAGGTTACAAGGATTTGGTACAACATCAGGATGAAGATATAAGGATGGAAGAATAACCCAAGGAGATTGAGGCAGCCCAAGTTGAGGAGTGTGAACCTTTGGCAAGTAAGAATTTTTCAAGAAAGTATGTGAGTAAGTTTTTTACGAGTTTTTCTCAACACTTATCCATTATTTATAGTTGTTATTTCATATAAGGCATGGTAACCAAGCTCAAATGTATGAGAGAGAGTCTTGAAAAGGAAAGAGATGAAAAAGAGATGGGTGATATATAGCAGGTCTAAGAAGAATAACCAAGTGAATATAATGGTATGAGAGTGTCAAGTAAAGAGAATGATAATTTGGAAGAGAAAATTAAGTCCTTGTATATATAGGAGATAAAGGGTATTTATGATATAGAAGTACAATGGTAAATGAAGCAATTATATAGCCAAGTAACATACAAGGACCCAAAGGATGATATGCATGTGGTGAAGTGTACAAAACAAGGAAAATGGATAAATAATAAATAAGACACATTTTAATCAGTAGTGTATCACATAATTAAGGTTATGATGGATCAATTTTAATGACTGGAAGCATGGTATGCACATTTAAAGCAACCAACAGAAGACAACAACTGTGTTTTCCTTAACGAGTTTATTGCATGTGCAGGTACACCCCTTAAGAAGAAGAACCAAAGGAGGCCTAATTGTGGGTCACAATAACATGTTCACCTATATGAGAGTAAATTATTATCATAAACCTTCTATCAATAGGTAAAATCCAACTAAAGATGAGCATACACCAAGTTGACACCTATGGCAAAAATAATTTTAGCTTGATAGTATTATGTAGGGGCATCCTATAAATAACCAAAATGGATTAAATTTTGGATTTAATTAGTATTTTATGTGTTTAATATTTTTTATAGGTCATAATTTATCTTTAGGAGTGATCTAGGTTGTCCAAAGATGCATAAAATTCAAACTATGGCTTTTCTCGCCAAAATGCCTCTATTTGAAAATTTCAATTTTCAAGCCTTGTTGAAGGACTTCCATGAATTTTGTGAAGTTGTAAAGGTGTATAAACATTTATAAAATGTCTTGAGACTATTTAAATTCATTAATATGTTCTTTTATTTTATATTCATGGTCATATATATTGGTCATATTGGTCAAACATGAAAAATACAATGTAATTCAATAACCTCTACATGGGAAAGACCCAAGAATCAGTTATGTTCTTGGTAGGAATTTGTGTGAGTCAATTTTGGTATTTTAATATTTAATTTCATTATATCTTTGGAGATAATTTACATGTAAACAAATAAAACTTGATGCATAAAGGATTGTGATATGAAAAGACTGTGTGCATTGAAGTTGCATGGTTGTAACAGAGTATTTGTGTGTTTGAATACTCAATGTGATGAGGAGTTGATTATATGTTTATTGATATTGTCTATTATTATATAATAATATATAATTATAGTATGTAATATTAATTTAATTTCAATAAATTCACCTTTGAGAGAAAGGCGGGTTTGTCAAATAGTGAGTGCATGTATACAATTTGTTCAAGTGATAAACCAATTATTTGATCTTTTCCTCATTGATTTTTGTGGAGAATGTGGAGATGGAATACTTATTAAGATTAGAGACTTAATGTTGTGAAATATAGGAGGTAAAAAAAAATTATTTTCCATTTTATCATAATTATTTCTCATTATTAGTACACAGGCTAAAAAATGTTGAACTATGTATATTGTGTTCCTTATATTGGATCTTGTTTTAGATTCCAAAGTGATAGAGAAAGGACTAAAATAGTCTTAAAACATGGGAAAAAACCTAATATAGGTTTTAGGAACTTTTTTTAGAGATAAAAAATCTATTAAGAGTAGATAGTTCTTGTTGTGACATGCAGGAGGTCAAAAGTGGTAAGTTTTCATTTGCTCATAATTCTTTCTCATTGCTAGTACACAGGCCAAAAAACCCTAAATTATGTATATAGTGTTCCTTACATTGGATCTTGTTTTAGATTCCAAAGTGATAGATAAAGGACTTAAATAGTCTTAATATGTGGTAACAAACCTAATATAGGTTTTAGGAACTTTTGGCAAAGAGAAATAATGAATCCTTAAATCCTTGCATACAGTGTGCAAAGACTAAGATTTTGTGTTTGTGAACGCTTTGTGGGTTATGGGAGTCTAATAATTGAATGAAAAAGTTTTGTTTCTATTATATATAACTTACAAAAAAATTGAATTTAAAAAACATGTGGATCATTATAAGCAATCATCCATACCCTCAGTCTGCATAGTCACCTTAAACACTATGTATTAGGGTTTTGATCATTTTGAGAAAACCAACTATTGGAAAATTTCCAAAATTTGTAATATTGTATGTTTTTGAATTTCATAACTTAATAAGTAACTTTAAGACCTATAAATACCATTGAGTATGTATTTATAACAACTGGATTTGAGAAAGGGTTAAAAGAGGCATAATTGGGTAGGCTACAAGAGAGAAAGAGGACCTAGGGAGTGAGTTAGGTCATAAAAATTGATGAATAAGTTTTTCTTAATATGAAAAAGGATAAAATATCGTTTTAAATTCATAATCACTTGTATTTTTTTTGTAAAATCAAATTTATAGTCTGAAAGGGCTTCAAGGATTGAGTTTTGCATAGGCAGAGTTGCATAAGTGAAAGGAAAGAGGCTGGAGATAGTTCTAAATGGGAATTGAGAGTTATTAAGAGATTTTTATAATATAAATAAATAAATTGTTTTCTTTAAATAGTTTATAGGTTCTATACTTTTGCATGGTGAATAGTTCTTATGCCTAAGGCTAAATAAGTGATCCATTGATCAATGACAAGAGAGAGAAACTTGTGCAAGCTCTGCATAAAATCCTTTCATGAAGCATGCTTGGAATATGTGTCCAATAATTAGCTTCTTATAAATCTCTTTCCATGTATCCTCAATAATTATGCCTTACAGTGGTTCTATGATTTTCCTAACCAATCTATCATGACATTCAATCCTTTAGCATATATGTTCCTAGACCACTTTTCTATTAACACCAATGACAAAATATCAAATGAACAATTGACACAACTCAAGTAAAATTCAAATAAGCCCATAGCCAATTATGTCTTATGGTACAAGATAATATTATCAAAGTTGACAAGCCCCATGTCAAATAAAGAGCTTCAAGGCATATTCAAATAGAGTCTATTACCAACACTTCACAAATCAATCTTATCCAATAAATTTCCCACATTTACACACATGTGCCACACAATTAAGGAATGAGAGGTTAAGCTATTAGCAATGGGAAAACTTAAATACACCAGTAGATAAAATTAAACTATTAAGAGTTCAAGAAAACCTCCATATAAGGTCAGGACCACAAAGAAAAAATAGATCAAAAGATAATAGTCAACATAGCTACAGAACCTTCTCCTAGATTGGTTTTATCAACCTAGCATAAAATATTCACTAATTTCCCAGAGTCACCAGCATGAGTTCTACAACAACTATTGAAATACAATGTCATATTTCTCCCTCCCATTAAAGAGTTTGATATGACATGGCCTCTTCCAAAGAGTTATGATTCAAATGCATTCTACGAGTATCATAGGGCACCAGGCCACACCACAAACAAATGCATTAGCCTAAAGCACAAGATATAAAATCTCATTGAGGTCAACATTATTGATGGGGGCACACCCAATAAGGCACCAAAATAATAACAAATAGAGTAAAAGGAACTTAAGCTATTTTTATATCATTTTCTTAATCATACAGCTACTAAGGTAAGGGCACATTAGGTGTTCATTATACATACTAGGCTCATCCACTACCAACATCTTATCACATATTTACAGAAGAGACACATCCACTACATAACATTATTAGCATAAATCACACTATAGTTCTACCTAGACCACTTATCACATTTTTAGATCAAGAGATTGTGGATGATGACATATATTTACATGCTCTCTTCATACAAGCATATATATATATATATATATATATATATATATATATATATATATATATATATATATATATATATATATATATACCACCATCCTATTCATAGTGTCATGGTTGATAATGGGTCAAGCATAAGCATGTGTACCATGACACTCTTACAACACTTAAGATACATAGAGTAAGATATATTACCTACATATATAGTTATTATTGGTTTTATTGTCCATGTTCAAAGATATATTGAGGAGATAGTGCTTCCATTATAGGTTGGACTAGCACACATAGCCACTTGATTTTTATTAGTACCTAGTGTGGGTGTATTTCACATATTATTAAGTAGGACATGGTTATATAATCTTAGAGCCATCCCATATACATTACATTAATGTCTCAAGTATATGCATGATAACTAAGTGGTTAATATTAAGGGTGTCCCACATGAGTATCCTCTTCCCATCCTACAAGCAGTTCCATCATAAATTCTAGTCATAGTTCCAATACAGTTTCTAGCTACAATTTCAGCACTGACGCCAGTTATAGTTCCAATACCACTATTATACATTATACAAATATCTATTTTAGTAGAGATTATATATCATATGCATACATCATATTTTTCAATAGAGTCCTTATAGTATGCTAGGTATACTCCTATAGTGTCTGCATGCATGCATATTCTCCTCCAAAGACCATTACTAGAGAGACCATTACATCAGAGATATGTCATAGATTCTAAAGGACCTTCCTCTAGACAATTCACATCAAGATAAATTATATTGGGGTATATGGGTTCTTATCATAGGTCACCTACATCACCTTAAACTTTCACATCTACCATATGGGTCCCCAAGACCCCTAAGTTCACAAGGCATCACAATTTTGCCATCGCATCATAACATCACTACTCAAGTAGCTTCAAGTTTATATTATATGGCACACTATATCATGGGCTCATAATTACCCTTTCACATTGCATGAACTATCACTATTCAACACTTCAATATAGATCACAGTGTTGATGATTCTCCCATGAGATTCAATAGCTAATATGTTTTATACCCTGGTACATACTTCCTTCTCTCTCTTGCTCCTTGTATATAGTTTACTTTTATATGCTTGTACATAACTTATACTTAGAAAACAAAAAAACATTATAATATATCAAGATAAAAATATTTCAAAAATTCTAAAATATTTATATATTATATGCATTACTTTGTTTACATTTATACTACCTACCAGATATTACATATTGTTAGTTATCCTAGTGTAGTTGGTTTTATCATACACATATGCTTCACTTGTTCTCATCAAGTGCTTACAGATTCTAAATGGGACTCTAGTCCACCACACTATTCTAGACCAAATATCATATACCCATTTGGGACATTCACACTGATCTAGGTTTATACATTACTACATTTTACCACTTGGGGGCATTTCCTACATAGTTTCTATAACCAAGTTTTACTTATACATATTATACATTCTAGTTACACATTGATTTATATTGATGTTGATTACTATTATTAATTTCTAATATTTTTTGTTGAATTTCATTATTTAGCCTCAATATATATACACCCTGACATCTACATAGATTTGTATTAAACAGTTATACATGCTTTCATTTCTAGTTCCTAGATTAGACTTGATTGTGTTTCCTATGCTTTTTACATCTTTGAGGGAATTTGAATATTATATTTTTACTTGGATTATATGTTAATTCTATGTTTTTATGCCTTGACAATGTTCCCATGTTACCTATGTGTGCTCTTTCATGCTTCTATATGCAGACATTTGAACATGTCCTTCTGTGTGGCTCTATGCCAATATTGCTTATTATGTGTGTATGTGGGCATTTAAACATGTCCTTGTATGTATTCATTCTTGTATTTAGTGACATGTGCCCATGTCCCTTATATTATGGCCCCTTGGCATACCTTTTATGTACCTCATGTGTTTGTATGTTTTCTTCTTTGTATGTTTCTACACCATGACACTTATATTTGTTTGTTACACACACACACACACACACACACACACACGCACGCACGCACACACACACACACACACACACACACACACACACACACACACACACACACACACACACACACACACACACACACACACACTAGTTTTTAATGCTATGAGAGCTCTCATGCATCTACCTATTATTGTGCAAACTTATTACCCAGTTGATTTTTAGATTCTTGAGTCTGATTAACATTAATTTTCAACCTAGGGTACATATGCTTTCCAAGGATGTGATCACTATATATGCATTATTGATTCATAGATTAACTTTCTTCACTAGTTGTAGTAGAATGAACTTATGATGAATTTACCAGATAATTATACTATGAAACTATTATAATAAAAATATATAAATACTTCACACTTATGAATCACACATGCATCACATTTTATATAATCAAACTAATAATTAAATCAACTTACACAACACACTTAAATTAAAGAGGGTCAGGATCTTCACTGCAACTCCTTCTAAGAGGGGCCTTCCTCATTCAGAACTAAGTTTCAATCCTTTTGCAAGAGACTTGAAAAATATTCTTACAAAATCAACCTTTTAATTAATTAGATATTTAGCAATTAAATATTGCCACAAAATATTATAATATTCAAAATACAATGACTTATACAATTTTACTATTATATTATCATCTATCCAACTCCTAATCTAATCTAGGTTCTGCCATTAAATATAGAAGGGAGTTTATTAGATTTAACCAAAAACACTAAACTAGGGAAAGTACATATACTTTAAGAACTGCACCAGTCAACCTTCAAGTGGTTATTAATTAAAGTTACTTTTTTAGGCCTGCTAGGTTAAGGACAATGTATACTATTTTTTTGTTTTACTTTTTCTTATCTCCTTTCCATTGTCCTTATCTTTCTCATCTTTGGTAGCACATCCAATAGTATTTGCATGTGGAGAGTCTGTACAATAGTTATGGAGGATCCTCTTTAATCATCCACTCCATTCCTAATATAGTTGGATGTGCCCTTAAGATCTAATCACAATAATAGTTCTATTTTACATAGTAAATGTGGGCTACCTGTAGGTGAAATCATGTAGTTGTTATAGGAAACCTATAGTTACTATGATAAACTTGTATGTGGAAGCCAATAGTTGTTGTGAGCAACCTACAGGTGGAAAATAGTAGTGGATATGGGAAACTTGTAAGTGGAAGCCAACAGTTGCTATGGGCAACCTGTAGGTGGAAGCTATTAGTTGTTGTTGGTAACCTATAGGTAGAAACTAGCAGTGGCTATGGGAAACCTGTAGGTGGAATCCAATAGTGGCTATGGGATTCTCTATAAGTGTTGTTCCCAAAAAATATTCATGTAGCCTTATGTTACCCTTAAAATATTTTGTTAAATAAAGTTACACAAGTATAATCTAATCAAAGAAAAGGAATCATTAATTTATAACATATATATATATATGCACACACAAAATCATAAATTCATTCATTCATTTGTATGAGTCATGGATAGTTATGGGGAATTACATAGAAAAAGATATATACTAGGTATAGATGATGCTATAAAATAAAGAAATTGGTGGCCTCATCACACCCCCTACTTAACCTCTTGCTCGATATCAAGCAAGACTTGGCTACATTTTTAAACCACAATTTTTTTTGAAATCTAAGGGATGAGTGCATCCCATCCCTTCAAAGATATATAAACCTTTATCATCATCAAAGTTCTTCCATCTTTTCTTCTCCACCTCTCTGTCAACTAGGACCTCCCCTCCCAGTTAGAAATTGGGAACCAAAACATAGGTGTTTGAAACATCAACCCCAACCCTTTTATCCTTTTCCTCCTAACAAGCTCAATATATATGTATACCTTATGTATGGCCTCTCTAAGGTTTTGATGGGAATAAGGTTCCTTTATTTTCAAAGCATCAAATATTTTTTCCCATTTGTGAGAATAAGAAACAAAAATTTACTTTCCATCTCCTTCCATAAGACTCAAATAGTGATTTTAAACCTCTAATTTTTTTATTATGACCCATGCTTGTGGAGTACCTAAGTTTATAAAGGAGATCCATTCTTCTATTCTAACTTTTGGATTACCTAATTCATCCCTAATCATTAGGGTAGCTTTTTCTTATTATTCTTGATACTCTTCCACCTATTTTCTTCTTCATATTTCATTAAGGACATATGAATTAAATGCATTCAGTTGGACATCCCCTAAGTATATATTTGGATTCTAATTTGTATCATGGGTTAAAACTTATCGGCATGTGTAAAACTTGCTTAATTGTGTTCAGAGATCAAGGTCAGCATGTCTATAGACTTCAAATAAATATTTAGGGTTACAAACCATGTAGAATCGATCATTATATATCCTATCATATCTAAATTTAATCCATATTTATTCTAAGTAGACATCATACCCCCTAGAAAGTGATCTACACTAAATTAACAATTAAGTGGTTTCATGCATTTTAATAATCTTTTCTTTCAAATAATTGATCCTGGTTTCAGCCTTTTTTAGGCTTTCTTTTAAGTCATCTTGCTGCTTTCTTGTTTTAACATATACCTTAAATATTTGTACCAACTCTTTGTGGTAAGTTTCATCATCACCAAATTTCTCTTTAAGGAAAATTAGGTCATCATTTTCTACTGGTGTGGTAGCTAAAATATCCACGTCAATTACTTCTTCTATTGTAGGTGTTTTTGCAGTTGTCAATTGAGGAGAAAATATATCTTAGAAAAGTACCAAAGTCAGATCATTATCTTATGTAGGTGCCTCTAAGGGTAAATTAATTATATCTATAGGGAAGGTAGATGATGTTATTACAGGTTCATCCAAGGAAGTTGCTGCAAGTTCCTCCAATAACCTTTCCTTTTCCATAAATGGTTCTATAAATTTGGTTGCCCCTAGAAGTGTTTCCAGACCTATCTTACCTTTCAACTTTGTTATATCACTCCTCAACCTATATATTTATTTCATAGCTATTCCAAGGTTTGGAAATCTTGGTCATGAGGAACTATCACTTGTTCTACTTCTTCCACAATTTTTTCTTCAATCAAGTCTTCTTCTTCTACAAGTTGATCTATCATTCTCAGCCCTTCTTCTATGTTCCCAATTTTTTTGAGGTGATCCATGTCTTCCTCAATGAATCTGGGTGGCTTAGGTGATTGTACTTCTTCCTTGGTAGATTCCTCTTTAGTAGACCATTCTACAATCTCAAACCCATTAGAGGTCTTTCAAATCTTGAGCTCTTTCTTTTCCTTTTCATCCTCACTAATCTCTATGGGTGAGGAGGCTAGGGTTATATTCTATTTATTAATTCTCTAAGATATCCTAGGAGGAGGTATCCTTCTTTTTGATATAAAGGGTTTATTTTCTTTAGTTTTCTTCTTATTTTTAGGAGGGGTGGTTGTTGGAACTTGTTCTTCCTATGTAGTAGTTGATGAAAGAAATTCCTCTTCCCCTAAAGGAGCCATGGTGGAAGAATCAATCCTTGGTGAGGAGTTAGATAGAATAGTGGGAGAAGGAATATTCTACTCAATTTATGTGTGTATATTTTCTTCCTCTGAGTCATCAAGAGGTAGGAATAGTTTCTTTCTCCTTCTTCTATTTGAAGTAGTTTCTGATGAACCTTCAATGGCTACAGGCTATCCAATATCACTAGTGCTCATAGTATCTTCTTGTGTAGTCTATTAGACCTACTCTTCAAGAGATTTCTTCTCATTATTTCCCTCTTCTTGTTGAGGTTCACCATTCCCTAGGGTTATAAATTTGTCCCAGTTGAGGTTAGGTCTAACAGTGTATATTCCATGTTTATTTATCAACCATATCAGGCAATGATGAGACAGGGCTTTCTCATCCCCCTTTTGATATTTTTTTGACATCTTTTTTAGAATGTTTCATAGGTGATTTGGAATAGTAATGGTCTTATTATGCCTTAAGTGGTTCAAAAAATTAAATTGGAGAGTATAAACTAGAGATTACCTTCCTTCACATGTCATATACCTGATGATGTATGAGGCTACCTCTCCCCAAGATACAGGTAGGCTAAGTCTCTCCACACCACCTTTCTTTAGTACTAGTATTTCATCTCCTTGATAAAAATATTATTTGACTTATTGACCATTGGGTTTGTTTTGCTAGTTTTCTCCTATACTTGGCAACCCAGTTGTTTGGCTTGTCAATTCATTAATGACTAGAAATGTAATGTCATGTATAGTAGCTTGCTCTCCTATAAATGACCCTACAAAATCCCCAATAAGGGGTATTGAGAAATGCTACAATTTCTCAAAATAAGTGGTCCATCCCACTCTATTGAAGACATCCCAATTGGCTGGGTTTTCTTGAAGTTGCATGTAAACTATGGGTTCTCATCTCACAATTAACTTCTTATAATAACCCTTTCAACCGATAATTTTCAACACACTTAATTTGGCTTGTAGATTTCTACCTATATCAGAGTAGGGCTTTTTTCAATAATGGTGGTTTGTGGTTGCAGCTTGTAGGTAATGTCATGATTTAGCTTTATTTGAATGGATTGTAATCACAAGTGAAAATAATAAAAGTGATTGTTTTCCCTATTGATTGTATGGTGTCATCATGTCATTAAATCTACATATATATACTATCCTAGAGTGTGTGGGATTGATTGCATGTACCATTCTCCCCCTCCCACATGAGAGGTCATTTGTCCCCAAGTGACATGGAATGAGTAGGATAGAAAGAGAGGATGAGGTCATGATGAGGGTATGAGTGTGAGTGGAGACAAGACTTAATAAATGACTTGATGATTAAATATGATTTTTAATATAATATATGTTATATTAAGAATAAAAAATTATTTTCTATGACTGAAATATATGGCATACTTTTTTAGTAGTTTGACTAAGGTTATGTAGAGGATTTGCATGTGAGTGGTTTCTAAAATGCAATGATTTCCTAATATTTATAACTTGACTAAAATAGGCCCCTTGAGTAATCATGAGATCATAATATGTTAGCCTTCCATGATGCCCTCAGCAACCTATATGTAATCATGATAGCCTCTATAGAATTAAAGCAGGCATCTTATAGATGGATTAGAGATTATTGTCTCTCTACCACAAGGTGGTTACTATAGATCTTTGTGTTATATGAGTTAGGTACTACATGAACATGGAAGAGGGTAGCTGAGTGTGTTATTACTATGTGATCTTCCTTTGCATGAGCTTGTTAATTATTTTTCTCTGTGTTGTGTTACTTCTTATGGATTCTATGCCTAGTGAACTTTTCTTTTAGCAATTGATAGGGTTTTCAAACTTGGGACTTATTCTCCCAAAAATCCTAGATCTCACTATGTGATAGAGTAAAATCATCTCCATAAAATGACTAGAAACTAGAAGTGGTTCATGTGTGTCCTTGTAGCCATAAATTTTGGTCTGCAACACTTCAAATAAAGATTGGAAGTGTATGTCTTATTTGTGGCTCTTACCTTATTATTCAGTGGTATGCCTAAGAAATATTTTGACTTTTTTGCTCTAATCCTCCTTCACTCCTCCAACTTGTCTAGTATCTTATATGAATTTCTCAAAATCCCATAGCCAAGGTCATAGCTTAGAGTTGTTGAAGAACTAACCTACATGCACTTAGAGAGGTGTTGGGATGTACTTGTAGTAACCATAAGTAATGATTGTAGAAATTTAAAAAATTTATCTAACTATGGTGAAGGTGTCCATAGCAGCTACAAAATAACTCATAGCAATTGAAGGAATACCTTCATTCATAAAGGTGCCTATAGCAATGGTGAGGGAGGTACCTATAGCAACTATACAATAGCTCATGGAAACTAAATAAAGATGAATAGTTTTACTCATAATGATTTTTTTTTCATTTTTGTTTTTAATCCTAAATATCTAGCAAACTAGTTTTCTATTTAGGCCCATTTTATAACTATAGGTAGCCAACAGGCTAGTTTTCTACCTAAAAACTGCCAACAATGCCTAAAAAGGGTTTTCATTGTTGGTTTTGTTTTTATTTTTTTTACTCTAACTACTTCTTATAGTAGAATGTTTATTCTGGGTCCTTGCCAAGTCGACTGTGAGGGTGACTAGTCAGGGACCAAGTGAAGGTCTTAGTCTTCATGCCAGAGGAGGCATAAGATGTCCTCCTCTCCTTTATCTATGTGTTGGTTAGTTCTCCCTTTATCTAATGAGACACCATGTTGATCTAGTACATCATTATATCTATTTTATAGTTGTGTGTGTATGTGTTTGGTAAACTCCTCCTGAGTGAGTGGCTTTTTATATAAGTTTAGTTTGTGGTTATTGACCAATAGATGGAATCTTACAAGATTAATGGTTTAGAGTTGCACTACTCCATTATCATAAACATGCTCAATCTCAAATGGACCAAGACATCTGGTCTAGAATTTGCCTTTGTGATCCTTGTATTTTAAATCAAAAATAAGGGCCCAATCTCCTACATTAAATTGTCTAGTCTTAATGTATTTATCATGCCATCCAATCTAATGCTATTATATAATTACTATGTTTTACAATACCTATTATTTGTATTCATTTGATGCATTCATGTGCATAATCCTTTATTTTTGTGCTTCATATATATCCATCCCAAGTTCTAGTGTTATTCGTAAGGTCTTATGCTCAAATTCAATTAGCAAGACTAGTTTCCTACCATAGAAAAACTCATATGGGGTGAAGCTTGTAGTTGTCTTCCATGTAATTCTATAAGTCCAAACAGCTTTAGGAAGTCTAGCCTCCCAATCCTTATAGAACAAACTAATAGTCTAGGTCAAAATATTTTCTAACTCCCTGTTGGTGACTTCCACCTATCCATTAGACTGTGGATGATATGGAGTTAATTTTTTATGCCTAATCTCAAATTATTGGACCAAGCCAGTAATTAAACTAGCAATGAATTAGGGTCCTTAACTAGTGACTATTTCTTATGGCACAACATATCTTGTGAATAATTTTTTCATAGAGGAAAGTTTCCACCTTCTCATCCCTGATGTGTGTAAGAGCCTTTACTTCTACCCATTTAGTGACATAGTCAGTACATATAAGGATGTACTCTTTATTACTAGATTTTGGATCAAAAGTTCCTACAAAGTCTAGGCCCTATTTTTCAAATGGTTCAAGCACCATTTGAGGTTATAAAGGCATCTCATCTAAACATGTGGTTTTCCTCATATGCTAACATCTCTCACAATGAGAAGTATATATTATTGCATCTTTATGGAGAGAGGGACAATAATATCTTGTATTCAAAAAAACTAGTATTGTACACTTGGTCATAAAGTGCCCTCTATAGGGTTCATCATGGTAGGCTTTGAGGATATCTAGATATTCATCTTCTCTAAAACATATTTTGATGATGGAGTCAGGCCCAATATAGAAAAGGAATCTGGACAGCCATGAATACCTACCACTTTTTTAAATCAAAGCTCTTATTTGTTTAGGAAGTGTTGTGTAAGTAACCCTATTACAAGATAGTTAGTAATATCAACATACCAAGGTGTGGTAATGGTGAGGGAGAATAGGTGCTCATCCAGAAATGAGTCATCCACTATGGTATCTTCTTAAGGGGATTGTATTCATGATAAGAAGTCAACCATGACATTTTCCTTACTAGGTTTATCTACAATAATCAGATCAAATTCTTATAATATGAGTATCCATCTTATCACTCTACTTGAGATAGCTAGTTTGTTCATAAGGTACCTAATGGTTGCATGGTTTATATGAACAAAGACTTGATACCATATGATGTAGTGAAGGAACTTGTTAATAGCATAGACTACTACCAAGAACTCTTTTTTAGAGATCATGTAATTTAATTCTATTGCTTATAGGTTCTTTATTACAAAATATATAGAATAATTGAGTGCTTCTTATTTTTGGCCTAGTATAGCTCCTAATGCAATATCTAAAGTGTTTGTGTGAATATGGAATTGAAGCTTCCAATCAAGACCATGTAGAATAGGGGTGGTAGTCAATAATTCTTTTACTTGTTTGAAGGTTGTATCATAGGCATAAGTCCATATGAATTCAACATCTTTAGTCAGGAGAGTGAACAATAGTGTCGTTATTTTAATAAAATTGTTGATAAATCTTCTCTAGTAACCAACATGTCCTAAAAAAAAAATTGACATCTTTTTGTTTTTGAAGAATAGGTAGGTTTTTTATGATGCTAATTTATATAGGGTCAACATTAATTCCTTCAGCAAATATATGGTTACCTAAGACAATGTATTCTATCATAAACATGTAGCATTTCTTGTGACTTAAGGATAAACGGTGCTCTTGATAGTATTTCAGCACTTTCTCTATGTTATTCAGGCACTCATCAAATGTTTCTCCATAAATAGTGAAGTCATCCATATAGATTTTTACACATTCATTGGCCATATCTATAAAGATACTCAGGACAGCCCTCTGGAATGTTGTAGGAACATGACACAACCTAAAAGGTAATACAACATAAGCATAAGTGCCCTAGGGACAAGTGAAGGTGGTCTTCTCATAGTCCTCAAGAGTAATTCTAATCTGGTTGTAACCACTGAAGCCATCTAAAAAGGCAAAATATTTATTTCCTACTAGTGTGTCTAACACTTAATCAATGAAGGGCAGAAGAAAGAGATCCTTTTTGGTTACTATATTAAGTTTCCTATAATCTATGCATACACTCCATTCTCTATTTTTCTTTGGTATAATTACCAATGGTGATGCTCTTTCACTATCTGAGATGGGATATATAAAACCAATTGTCAAAAGTTTCTATAATTTGACTTTGACTATTTCTCTAAGAGTTAGATTCATCCTACATTGTGGCTATTTGATTGGTTGGCACTCTTCCTTGATATAGTTATGATGTGTGCATGTTTCTAGACTGATTCCTTTCATATCCTCATAATCCTATGTAAAATCACATTAGTTTTCATACAACATGTTGACTAGGTGTTTTTCCTCATTTGAATTCTTGATATTAATAAGCAATGTTTTTCCTAGAGAGATTTCAATTTGTCATGAGAGTGATTTCATCATTTTTTATTGTTAATGGATCTAGTTTGGCTATAAATATGAGGAAATAGCTAGTGGAATATTTCTTGTACATATGCATCAAAATTATCTTCTTCCCAAAGGCTGTAAAATGGGCACTCAACACATTACAAGTGGTCGAGATCTACAGAATGAGTTTGGTAATTATTCTAGAAAATATTAGAGAGAATTGTATCTTCCTCCTAATCAATCAAGGTGCATGCATAGTCTATGGTGAATATAAGAATCAAATAAGGTTGGTCTACCTCATCTTCTTTAGCCCATATTATATGCTCTAGATCTAAGGTCAGATGTGCTAGGGGATAGAGGACCAACTTATTAATGTGGTTGTCATTGGAAATCAATATGTCACCTGATCTATAAATGATGAAGGCATTAGCAGTGGAAAGCTAAGGTAATCCTAAGATAAGAGGATATCCATCCAAATTAGACTTTGGCTATAACATAATTAAATATGGAAGATACTCCCAAGAATCTATAGTAATGACAAGAACTTCAATAACTCCTAGTTAGATTGTAGACCTGTCAACCATTTGCAACATTGTAGATGTGGGATGAATATTATTCAACTGAATTTTGTTCATGGTTTCAGTTATCATTACATTTATTTCATCCCCTAGGTTTATCAATGTATTATATAGTTGTTGGTCATGGATCTAGACTATTACTATTGGGCATCCTGGATCTAAATGTTTCTTTGGCAAGATATTTCCTAGCATAATGTCTACTAGTTGGCCAATCACATGCATTGTATTAGGATCTTTCTTCTTCCTTACAAGTTTACATAGACATAAGTCTTTGACAACTTTGAAATATATAGGCACATCCTTGATGGCCTAGAAGAGAGAAATTTTAACATAGAGATTCTTGAGTTGTCCTATGAAATTAAATTTAGGCTCAATTGCATGGTGTTAAAGGCTAAGATGTTTAGGAATGGTGGGGATATTTCATCAATAAATTTATTTGTTATTTTAGAGAGTTCTTATGGTCAAGGTGGGTTAGCATGATCTTCTAGATTTTCTTGATCTGACTCCGTTATTATGGGTAGGGTTGGGGGTGGTAGAAATTTCTTTGAATGTAGGTAAACTTTATGGATGTTCATCATGTATGTTAGGTACTAAACAAGTTCAGTACTAGATGTCAATTACACTAACTTATTTACAGGATTCTACATAGGTTGGGTAGGGAGCTAGTTAGGCTTGGGTATAACTTATGTATTGGGCATAAGAGCAGGAGGTTGTTGTTATTGTTATAGAGAGAATCCTCTCTGATGGTTTCCCCAAGGTTGATTGGGTCTCTAGGGCTTCTATCACTAGTTTGTGAAGGGTGGGCCTTGGGGTAGTTTCCAATATTATATCCAAGGTGGGGATAGATTTTATGGAGGCTACCAAGAGGTGGTGGGGTAGCTTGTCTGAGGTGGCTACCAGCTAGAATTTGGAGATAGGACATTCATCTATGGACTACTCTAATTGGGAGTAATATTTTCAAATTTTGAATTAAAAGAGGTAAAATTTGCAAAAGGTGTATTTTGTCCCATACTTAGATAAGATGGTCATTTAACCCATGGATTTTTTTATGCAACATAGAAAAATTGGTCTCCATCTCCTCCTACAATGTGTAGCTCTACTATTTTTGGTTATTTATCTATGATGTTAGTTACTTTATCTTGAACCTAGTGACACCTATAATTTGTTTTCTTCTTTTTACAATCTAAACAATAGATGGTCAAAGCTTAATCCAAGGCTACTTGATTTTACCTTGAGTGTAGGCTATCTAGTTGAGTATCCAAGTGACTAATGATATCCTATTTCATGTCTTGTAACGTGTTACTAACTTTAGATTTTGATAGGCCACTTCTAGCTACAATTGGAAGCTTGTTTCCCCTGACTTTGTTTATGGTAGACCTACAATAATTGTTTCTCAATCCTTGATATCTATGAATGGTAGGTGGGACATATCTTTCCCACTCATTAGGTCCAAGGCTTCCAGACAATCTTCTCTGACTCTTTTTATGAAGATGAGTTTTAGAGGCTCTTCTCCTAGTGCACTTTGCTTGAATTTTTGTACACTAAACATGAACTATTCAACATAGTCTTCCAAAGATTCATCCCCTTCTTGAGTCATCCTGAAGATATCATTTATTTTATAATTTCTTCCTCATCCATATTCCTGATACTTAGTTATAAATTTATTTTTCATGTCCTCCCAAGTGTGGATTGAATTACTACTTAGTCCCATGACCTAGTAAGTGCTGAGTCTTTGAGGGTGGTTAGAAAAAGTTTAAATTTTTATGCATTCTGCCTGTAGTCATAGCTTCTACACAGGACATCAAAATTGAACAAAAATGTGTATGGGTCTTTTGATAATGTACCTATGAAATTAGACAAGGCTGAGGGTAGGATATTTTTCATTTATGTTATCCTTAATGCATCTAAAATAGGAAATTCAAAAGTAACTATATCTGGAGTCTTGTTGTCATGCACAAAATCTCTTTCTTTGTTCATGATGGATTTTATTGTGATATGGTTACCAAAGATACTCAAGATCACATTTATCAAATGTTTTATCAGTCCCTTCATCAAAATGATAGTAAACATTTATCTATTGATCTGTAGTCTTTTTACCATATGAGAAATATAAAGATTCTCTTGAGCTTTCTTTGATTCATTTAAGAAAGCCTTGTTGGAATATTGTTCTGATGTTACTTTCTAGAATGTTTGGTTCATGAAGTTCTTCTCCCTCATTTTTTCTTACCAACTTAGCTAATGCTTCTTCCACTTCTATTTCCTTTTTCAAAGCCAATAGTAATTTTTTTTCAAGTTGCCTCTTTCAATTTGTCATGTTTCCTTCTTCAAAAACCCTCCAGCTTATGGTATATTTTTCAACAAGATTCTTAGTTGCTAAAGAATTTGTGATTCTTTCCTAGTAGGAACTTGTGGCTTGTTTGGAAAGAATCTCCCTCGAGAATATCTTTCTCTATGCATAAACATTATGTCACTCCAACTATCCTATCTCTTCTTGGATAGGGTTAGTGTGTTTTTCATGTGTTCTAGGGGGTTGTTCAGAATAAGCAAAAAAATAAAATGCAAAAAAATAAAAAAGTGTAGAAATCAAAATGAATGAAAATTAAATTTTACTTCTATAAAGTAGTAAATTTATCTACTATAAGTAATATAATTACTCTAGAAAGCAGGAAAACTACCCTAGAAAGCAATAAATGAAAGGAAAAAAATGAAAGGCACATTTTACAAAAAGTAAATCACTCTTGCAGGAAATTAAATTCTAAATAAAATCATTAACTAAGTAAATAAAAATATTTTAAAGAGTAATTCAAGTTTGTGCACCATCAACATACAAAAACTTAGACATCTGACATAAGACACCATAGTGCCCTAACTTGACTTGTTTGACTGGGTAGGGCAATGCATCAAAAATGTTATGCACCATCAACATCCAAGAACTTAGACTTTTGGCATAAGCCACCATAGTGTACTCATTCTATTTGCCTAGCTAGGTAGGATAGTGCATTAATCAATCTTGAAAATCAATAATTTATTCTAGAAAGTAATAATTGACATCCTCCACATCAATGGTGCTAAAATGTTGTGTAGACTAATTACCCAGTTAATTACTAGATTCTTGAGTCTGATTATCATTAATTGTTAATGTAGGGTGTGTATACTTTTCAAGGATGTCAGCACTATATATGCATTATTGATTCATAAATTAACTTGCTTCACTAGTTGAAGTATAATAAACTTATGCTAAATTCACCAGATAGTTATACTATGAAACTATTATAATAAAAATATAGAAATACAGAAATACTTCACACTTATGAATCACATATGCATCACACTTTATATAATCAATACAATAATGAAATCAACCTAAACAACGCACTTAAACTAAATAGTGTCAGGATCTTCACTGTAACTCCTTCTGAGGGGGCCCTTCCTCATTCAAAACTGAGTTTAAATCCTTCTCTGAGAAACTTGAAAAAATATCTTATAGAATCAATTTTCTCATTACTCAAATCTATAGAAATTAAATATTGCTACAAAATATTACAATATTCAAAATGCAATAACTTCTATAATTCTACTATTATATTATCATCTATCCAACTCCTAATCTAATATATATTTTGCTATTAAATACATAACGTAGTTTATTAGCTTTAACCAAAAACACTAAACTAGGGAAAGTACAAATACTTTAGGAACTACCCCAGTCAACCTTCAAGTGGTTAGTAACTGAAGTTACTTATTTTAAGCATGAATGGGTTAAGGACAATGTATACTATTTTGTTATTTTATTTCTTTTTGTCTCCTTTCTAGTATCCTTATCTTTCTCATCTTTGGTAGCACATCCAAGATTATTTGCATGTGGAGAGTCCATACAATAGCTATGGAGGATCCTCTTCAATCATCCACTTGATTCCTAAGATAGATGGATGATCCCTTAATATCTAATCACAATAATAGTTTTATTTTGTGTAATGGATACATGCTACCTTTAGCTGAAATCTTGTAGTTACTAAAAGCAACCTATAGTTACTACGGGAAACCTATAGGTAGAATCCATTAGTTTCTATGGGTAGCCTACAGGTGGAAACCAACAGTGGCTACATGTAACCTATAGGTGGAAGCCAATAGTTACTATAGGCAACCTGTAGATGGAAATCAATATTTGTTATGGGAAACCTATAGGTGGAAACTAGTAGTGTCTATGGGCAACCTATAGGTGAAAGTTAGTAGTGGCTATGGGCTTCTCTATAAGTGTTGTGCCCAAACAAGATGCTTGCAACCTTATGTTACCCTTCAAATGTTTTTTAAATAAAGTTACACAATTATAATATAATTAAAAAAAGGCATCATTAATTTATAATATCACACACAAAATCATAAATTCATTCATTCATTTTTATGAGTCATGGATGGTTATGGGGATTTACATAGAGAAAGATATATACTAGGTATGGATGAGGCAATAAAATAAAGCAATTGGTGGCCTCATCACCTATCATAATTGATAGCCTTGATTGACATCATGCCCCATCCCCCTAGTTAGTTACTCAGATTTTAATACTAATATACATTACTTACATCTATTTTGACACCCTTGTCTAATGCTAGATTATAACATACATCTTACATTTCTTACTATTGCTCAAATACATTTGCATTTTGATGATATGTTTATACATTTTATTGTAATATCATGCTTTGGATAACACATTTTACAGAGCTACTTCTTTAGAGGGAAATTTTTTCATAGATTTCATAGCTACCCTTAAAAGAGGGGCATTTACAAGGGTTTTCATAGAGAACATGATCATATTTTTATTTTCATATATACATTTCAGCATGCAGGCTCAGTTTAAGACATCAAACTCAAGGTAGACATAAAATAAAATAGAGACTTAAAATTCCATTTAGATCACATAGAAATTAGACTAAATAGTGATTAGTGCCTTAATTGGGACACTAGCACCATAGATCACTACTATCCGCTATAGTGCACTATTGTTTAGTAGCCCCAACTTTAAGGTAGTCTATATCATTTAGACCATTACACTAGGTACAATATAGATTTGCATAGATGCAGTCACAAGTTTGGTAGTTATGTTTAGATTTAACTTAGATTTAGTCATTTTAATTCATATTCATACCATTTACTTAGATTTGGGTGAATCATGCATGGCATGATAACCCATAAATTTAGATTAGTTACACATATTTTGTTATTACATACTCAATTTAGATTCAGTATACTCAAATACTAGGTTAGGTATATCTGCATAGCATATAGTTTTCATATGCTCAGCTTTAGACAGGTTTATCAAATGTAATGGAAAACTCCATGTCATTCTCTATGTTGTATATACTTTATATCACATTACAAGTTATCACCATATTCATGCCTTACTCCATCTGTAGTGGTTGGCATTCTCGAGTAGCCTAGAGTTTCCTAATATACCTAAGCGGCCATAAAGCTAATTAAATAATTAGATACTTTTAGCACTTTATGTCAATATATTTATATATGTATCTACTTCACATAGGGGAAAATGATGGATTCATGGCCTACTTGAGTTATTGATCCACCTACATAAGAGGGTTCCACACACTTACAGTCTTATTCAAGATATTCACAGAGATCAAAATCCACCAAGTAGGGGTGGGTAATGATAGAGCCAAAACTAGATTAAGTTCTTGAGCCACCCATATGAAGATTGAGAAATCCATTAGCTCAATTTAATTTACCCAATGTTATGATCACTATGCACATTTACATACATATGTTGTTTCAAGGTTCATGCATTGTTTTGTGTACTTAATGAGGTGTATTCATTCATTTCCTCTCTTTACTCAGTTATTTCATTTTAGCATAGTCTTTTACTTTTGATTATCTCATTAGTAAGGACTAATTTTTGCATGTTACATTGTATTACATTTCTTTGGATCATGTTTCACATACATAGACCTAGATTCACATATTCAAATTTAACTACATGTGCTTCACTTCCAAGGTAAGTCTAGGTCCATTTATTTTTCATTTATACTAGTCATTTCACTTTGCTACATTACTATCATAAATGGGGTTAAATTTAATCACCTAAAAGTGATAATTGGATGCTAAGAGTGTCGCTTGAGTTACCCTATCCCTAGGCTTGCCATAGACCTATTTTAGAGCTTTGGACTTATATTTCCATCCATTCAGCAAACCTTGTTTACTTACATCCAGTCAAGACATAATCCCTAAACTATCACCTCTGAACCCAATCCAAGTTTATTAGATGTCTACTAAAAGTATATTAGTGCCACATTTTGGACACTATAGCCACATGGTGCTAGTGTCCCCAACTAGGTGCTACTATCCTTAGACCTAACTCTTCCCAATGGACACTTTTTAAAATGTGTGCCCCTTCTAAGGTCAACCTACGCTCATTTTTTTATCCACACAAGAAATATAACCTCATAAATATAAGTCTAATCCATGTGTTGTCACTAAATGGAAAATAGATGCAAAATCTATTCAAAGTAAAGATAATTTTTTACAAATTAAGGTACATTATCTCTATTTTATCCTAATTTCTATATACTACCATCTACAACAACCCTAATTCTAGTTTTCAATCATTCAAAATCTCAAACACATACAAGTCATCCAAGGCCACTAAAATTATATCATTCATTTGTACATACATCAAGCACTAGGTAGGAGAACTGCATTAGACTTGATCCCTCTTCAAAGTATGTGTATGTAGGAAAATATTTACATAGCAGGGTGCTGAGGATGTCCAATCCATCCTGATAACACAGTAAAATATTTATCATATCACACTTGTAAAGAGAACTACGGTTTTCACATTAAATCAAGCTTTTTAAGTACAATAAATAGATATAAGTTTCAGTCATGCAGTAATAGAGTATACAGACACAAGCATACATGTTCCTCAAAAATAGTAATAGTCCTATAAAGAAGAAATTATCACCACATAGAGGACACTACATGTGGATGGTTTTATTTTCTAAATCAGGTGTTACTATCCATTGAATAGGTGAATATCAAAATCCTACTTGCAACACTCAAAACTACTCATATCTCAAGTTTTAGAACCCAGATCATCCACGATAGTCTATTTTCAGCTAAGTATCTATTTGACTCTATTTATTGATATGATTATAAATTAAATCAAGTTAAAAATAATTTATAAATTAGTAGGTTAATTATTTCAATTTATTTAATTGATTTAGACATCTCATCCCCTTAACCAAACATAATTAATTACTCTTGTAAAACCCTAAAAAGTTAAATCATATTCCTACTATCACCCACATCAATAGTCCTCCTCTTCTTAAATATTTCAATATACATTCATATATACATGTAACTTTCATATATTTATATGATGATGAACCCAATGAATGAAAATATATTTTTAATAACACTCGATTAGCTCCCTATATTACAGAATGGATCCTCCCTTCTCTTCTTCCACAAGATCTAACCATTACTTTAGTAGATGATACCAATGATATTCCTCCCTCATGTAACTCACATGAATCATCTTACAAATAATATTATTTTTATTTAAATGAATATGGGGTGGCCAATTCTTTTAATATCCCTTAGCTATGTCTCCTTGTACTTTCAATAATATAGGCCTCTCCACTCTTGATATTCCAACTGAAATGGATACATGTGATATATCTCCATCTTGTGATGATACCTACATTATGGAAAAACCTCAATCACAAGATCTAGATGTATTACATTATCAAAATACATTAGATAAAATGCATACCTTCAATCATGATGTTTATTTCATTCACAAATCTTCTGACAGTGAATTGGAACCAAAAGGCTATGTACCACATATCAATGCACATTTGAAAGATACTCCCTAGTTTTCCCAATAAATTGACAAATCTAATATAATCCAAACCATAACATCAAATTATACTAATCAAATCAATATAATCCCACATCCACTACCTTTCATCAATCTTCCTACCTAACCCACTTTTATGCCTATTATCCATAATCCAATCACTAATAATTATAGTACTTCTCCCACTATCTTGATACCAAATTATCTTGAACAATATCACACCTATACTTCTAAAATTACCTTAGATGCACAAGATACATCTATCTGACAAATGAATATTGAATTTGATATTCAAGGAAACAAAATTTTAGATCTTGAAGTAGATGTTGAATATTATGGACCCTTACCCATACTTCTTACTGACCAATCCTTCTTATAGCTACTTCACGCTCATAAGCCTCAACTTCCATGCCAACATCATAAGTTAGGTCATTTTAATAAAAGGCTCCATGTTTTAATAACTTCATTGCTATTATCAACCCTAGCACACATCTTCTTTCTTGACTTCTTCCCACTCCCTATCATTTACAAGACATAAATTTTTTGCTTATTAATGAAACTATGGTAGTTAATTATGGAACCACTATTGTTCCTTAACCCATTCTTGTCTCTAAATACTTCATCGTGTAAAACATGATAATTTTAGTCTATTCTTTGATAAATATCATTAATCTTTCATATGGTCATATGAATATATTCCTAGCATTGACCCTAGTATTGTGGTCTACAATATTATTAATTATCCTAATATGAAACCCATGCATCAAAAACAATGTAAATTCCCATCTAATATTTCTACCCCATGTCACAAAGAGATCATCAAAATTTTAGATGCTAAATTCATTAAAATGATATATCACTCTAAATGGGTTTTTAATATGCTATAATGTTACCATGATTATTCATATATGTATATACTTTCATAATATGAACATAGTTTATCCCAAAGATAACTTTATTTTACCATCAATTGATGCCATCATCAATTTCACCATTGGTTATAAAAAAATTTATCTCATGGATGACTTCTTGGGATATAATCAAATTCACATTACTCCTAAATATCAAAATAAAACCAGATTTATAATAGAATGGAACACTTATGGCTATGTCAAAATGCCTTTCGATATAACAAATGTTGGTACCACTTTTCAACATACAATGACCCAAATATTTCATGATATTTTACATAAAAAAATTTTAACCTTTTTAGATGACCTTATCACCAAATCTAAGCATCATGAAATTAATCTTCATGATCTCGCTATCATTTTTTATCATCTCATTCAAAATAAAGTTTAACTCAACCTTTAAAAATTTGTCTTAGGTTTCACCTCAATAAAAATCTTAGAATTTCTAATTTCTTTTTGATGAATTGACAGTGATCCAATAAAAATCAAAGTTATTGTCAACATGGCTATTCCTTTATTTATTTCAAACATACAAATATATGTAAACTTAGGTAAATCTAACAATTTGTTCATGAGATGACTTACAATGTTTATTCAATCAATTCCCTCCTTAAGAAATGTATATCTCTATAATTTACTAATCCATATCAAAAATCATTTGATAGCATGATATAATCACTCCTACATCCTCCCACTCTTTGATCTCATTCCAATTATCAACCTCTTATCTTGTACACTTCCTCTATCCCTATATCCATTAGGGTAATTCTTACCCAACAAGATGAAAAAGGTCATGAATATGCCATATATTATTTCAGTTGTGTTTTAATAGACTATGAGACATGTTATACCAAAGTTGAACATGATTGTCTTGCCATTTACTTCACAGTTGAAAAACTTCACCATTATAGGATTTATCAAATAACTCATGTTATCATTCATTTTGATTCTCTCCATCATTTTTTATCAAAAGATTTATTAGCTTGTGATATAATTGGCAAATGGATGATCATTTTGATAGAATTTGACTTACACATTAGTACAAAAAAGTTAATTAAATTCCAAATAATTACTAACCAACTCTCTAAAGCTCTTATAAAAGCCATCAATCATCTTAAAGACACTCTTCTTGATGAAAAAATATTATATCCAGAAGGTCTTAATTATGCTATTTCACTCAAAAAAAATTTACAACTAACCATGAGATAAATAATCTTGATGAACCAAACACTTCCATTTCTAAAACAAAACCTAAAGTCATCATTGAATAATTACCTAGATTTACAATTGACCTACATGAAGATAGGTTGACACTCCATTTAAATGACACCAAATGTTTTAAAATGGATGGGGAAAGATGTGTCTTAGCTGATCCTCATGGAAAAATCATACCTCTCAATTTCCAATTAAACTTCAATGTTACTAAAAACATGGATAAATATGAATCTCACATCTTAGGAATGAAATCTAACATTGATTTAGACATAAATTACCTACATTATTTAGGTGATTCAAAACTCATCTGTCATCATTTAAATTGTGACTACCAATGTAAGAGTTATAATCTCATTGCTTATCATCAAATTACTACCACTCTTGCATAATAATTCAAATGCTTCAGTATAGAACCAATTCTATGATATCAAAATGCCATAGTGGACTCAATTGCTTCACTTACCTTTATTTTTCACCCTTATCAAGCTCATTATGATTCCCAATTTCTCATACACATATAAAAATCACCATCTTCATTACCACCCATGAAAGATTCTCTTATATGCCAAATTAAAGTTGTCATTATATGAAAATTTTTGTGGTATGAAAACATCATACAATTTATCAAGTATCATAATTATCCTACTGACACTAATTCTCATAAAAAAACTCAAATTCTCAAATAAGCTAACAAATATGTCTTACAATATGACAACCTATATTATCATAATGTTGAATTTATATTGCTCCATTTTCTCACATAAAATTAAGTTCCTTCCCTTCTCAAACAATCACATGGGCATTTGTAGTGGTCATTATATAAGACATGCTAGACCTCATAAATGCCTATGCATGGGATACTTATGGCCCACACTTTAAAAATATGTTATCACATTCACAAAAAAGTGTAATCCATTCCAATTGCATGATGATCTTATCCACTCTCCTATGGTTGAGATTCAAATATTAGAATCTCCTTGGCCTTTCTCCATGTGGGGACTAGATCTCATTAGAAAATTACCTCACTCTCAATATTCCCATCTCATCATTATCATGGACATGAACATGAACATTTCACTAAGTGGGTTGAATCTATGCCTCTTTTTAATGCCATAGGAACCACCATATACAAATTATCGCTTTGGAATACCCAACACCATTAGTTTTTACAATGGTGGGAATTTCAAGAATAAGGATATGAAATAATTATGTGCTAAATTCAAAATCAAGCATAAATTTTCCATGCCTTATCATCCTCAATGAAATGGTCAATCAAAGTCCAATAGTAAAATTCTTAACAAAATCTTATAAAATACCATTCAATATTCTCATTTTGACTGGCATTTAAAAATTTATCCCATACTTAAGGATTAACACTAACATCTGTACTACTAATAGGGTAACACCATTTTAATTATTATACAAATTTCAATCTGTCCTACCTATAAAAATTTAAGTTATCATCATTGCATATCTCTAATCATGGAATTATCCCTGATGAATAACTTTGGAAATCTTTCTTACATGTTTTAGACCTTCTCAATGAGTGTCATATGGGTGCTTTTAAACATAGTCGATAATATAAAGCCCAAATTGCCAAACAACTTAATAAAAATGTTAAAGTATATACCTTAAATGTTTTAAAATTAGTCCTTAAATTAGATTATACATATGATAAATAAGGCAAGTGTGTTAGGAACTCGTGGAAGCACAATTGATTACCATATACAAGCAACTTAAATATGTGGAATTAACCAGAAGTAACAAGTAACTAGAAACCAGAAACAACACCGAATATGAGAGACAATACACAACTTGTATTAATACTCATCCAAAAAAGAATACAATAAAGAAGATGCCACTTCTTCTTCACACCTCTCAGACGCTTCCCACACCTCAAGTGTATAGTACTTCTTTCCTCAAAGCTCTCTCTCTTACGGTCCCAACACATAACTCAAACACAGAGTTGGTGTTCACCTCCAACCAATTAGTATCCACTACTGCCAGTACACCAGTGCTCCACGCACTCCAAGTAGATCTCCCATGAACTACAACAACCTGCAACCCAAATGATCTTACTTATGGAAGGAACTGCCTTGCCTTCCTCTCTTGCTCTATAACCAAGTACACACCGTACTCCAAGTAGATCCTGCCTGATCCTGCTCCCTATTGTGTTGCTGTCACCTTGATTCTACTGCCACCTGCAGATCAACCTGGTTCTACACACCTATAAACCTTGCACACACATACACCTACAGATCAATGATCTTACTTACCATGTAGATCTCCAAATGTGGCCTTGCACACTTGCTGACCAAGATCCTACATACATGAAGAACCCTTCTGATTCTCCAAAACTAGCACCCACACTTGGCACTATTGTGGAACTAGGAGGAACACCCTTGCTCACTTCACACACAGAAGGAGCTAACTTTGCTCAACTCAAACTAGCACACTTTACAATACAGCCTATGAGTCTCTTAAATAGATCTCATGCAAATAATAATTAGACATCTAATTACAATAATTAGATCCACAGCTTCTAGTCTAAAACTGGCTCTTAACATGCAAACACTCGATTCGTTAAAAAATTATTCATGCAACTGATAGTTCCAAAACTGCATAGGTGACCAACGTCAGTCCCTATTAGGCTAGAGATGACCGACGTTGGCCGATACCTGACCAATGTCAGTTGCCTTTCCCACTGTATATGACCGACGTCAGCTGATCAGACCGACGTCGATTTCCCTGCAACTTAGCAACCTCTCAACAACCTCCTCCATGTCTACAACAGTGAAGATTTTAGCTCCATAACCTAACAATCTCCCACTTGGAGATAAATAGCTGCACTGTACCTGTACCTGTACAGCGTCTAATCTATTTCTTGGCTTGTATCCCTCTTCAAGATCAATCTTGAAGACCACCCACCACACAACCTGTGGTGCACCTCCTGTCATCTGAGTAACCTACCACATCCAAACCTACAAACCCATGTAGTGAAGTCCTGACCCTGCATAGCATGTATACCTACTGCTGGTCCCTCTCAAATACCTGAGAACCCACTTCCCCGAATTGGCTCCTAACTCTCTAACAGTGCCCACTACTTGGGCAAACTTAGTTTTATACCAGACCTCATGTGATTTCAAACACTAAACTGTCTAGCCCTTGGTGTGCTCTGATTCTACATCCTACATATTGAACCTCACCAACACCTGATTCACATCAGCTCCCACTAGAGACAAAATCAACCTATGATCTTCCATGTCTCTCATGCCAAAGAATTTCGCTGCTCTAAATTCCTCATGTCATGCCACTGAACTAACCTTACCCTTAGCTCAGCAAAACTCTGTATGTCTGAACCTGCATCAAGCTCATCCTCCACATACAGTAATAGGATAATGTTGCAACCATCATCCACATGGTAAGACAAACACAATGGTTACACTGACATTGACTAAAGCCCTACTTTGTCATTCATCTGTCAAAACCTGTACCACTATCCTACAGCTTCATCAAGACCATATAACCTAGACTTCCATCTCACATGTCCATTCTCTCTATTCTTTAACTAAGTTAACCATTCTTCTCAGTGCTTTTCATACCAGCTGGCAACCCTAGCAAATCTCTCGTTCAATTTTACAACCTGTTCATGCCATGCTCCCATTGTTTCCTGGATCCTTCCTACTCTGCAGTCAGCAACTAGTATAAAGAAGAGGAACAATGAATTTGAGGCTTACTTACACTTTCAGTCCTCCCCATGGGCATTTGAGACTCTTTGACAACTTGTTGCTTACCCAAAATCCATCCCAAAGACCGACCTCAGTCATTACACAGTCTGCATCTGACCGACATCGATTCCATGTAACTATCCAAGTCGTCAATGCTAGTTATCCTACCAATGTTGGTCTCCACCTACCTGACACCATCAAATTCTCTGGTCTACACATGATCGACATCGGCACCTGTCTGTTTGACGTCGGTTACCCTTGATCGATGCCGGTACCTGTGTATGCTTGTGAGTGATGACTTTTTACTCGTGAGCTCTCCATGGATCAAAACCCTGTCCAAACCACCCTACTTAGAAGTATCTAGCCCCATCCACTGGTCTCTATCTGTCATCTCCTCCAAGAACACCAAGGCTTTCTAGTTCTTAAGTTTATCAAATACATCAGTCTTCTTTTTCCTATAATAAACACAATCCTTTCTTGTAGCAACCCATTGCTCACAGAAATCTCAGTCTATGCTCTCCGAAGCTGAACTCTTCTCTTTTGACTTAAGAACATCCATTCCCTTCTCACTTATGTGGCCAAGCCTACAAAGCCACACCTATGCAACAGAAGTGGAAACAGTAATAGAAGTAGATAGATAAAGGATACCTACTTTCTTACCACCAGCTAATTCAAGTGCATCCACTGTGAGATTTCTTGTGCATCTCTCATCACCCAACTTTCTTTAAGAAATTAGCCGCATCTTCAAGACTGGGACCTACATGACCTTCTTCAACACCCATGTGTTGGCCACCTGCAATTTCAGCAACACTTCCCCTTTGCCAATACTATGACAAGGCTCACCAACCCCTCTACTTGGGGTTGCATGGAAAGAGGCAATAAAATCTATTAACCAAGATTCAAATTTATCCAGAGCATCCTATGTAACAACACTTGTAACATCTACTTCTTCATGCTGATCTGCTACCAACCAACAATCTTTATTTACCTACTCTTTCTTTCTATAACACCGTAAGTGACCATTCATGCTATTCAATTTCTCCATTTGTAGCTTACTTTCTTCTGTCATTTCTCTACTCCCACTCAATCAAAAACCCCTGAGAGTGACCTGTAACCAAACACAAAATTTGCTCCCTGCAACTTTAGCTCTGATACCAACTGTTAAGAACCCGTCGAAGCACAATTGATTACAATATACAAGCAACTTAAATATGCATAATTAACCAAAAGTAACAAGTAACTAGAAACTAGAAACAAAACAGAATATGAGAGACAATACACAACTTGTATTAATACTCATCTAGAAAAGAATACAATAAATAAGATGCCACTTCTTCTTCACACCTCTCAGAGGCTTCCCACACCTCAAGTGTATAGTACTTCTTTCCTCAAAGCTCTCTCTCTTACGGTCCCAACACACAACTCAAACACAGAGTTGGTGTTCACCTCCAACTAGTCAGTATCCACTACTGCCAGTACACTAGTGCTCCATGCACTCCACAAGTGCTCCACGCACTCCAAGTAGATCTCCCATGAACTGCAACAACCTGCAACCCAAATGATCTTACTTATGGAAGGAACTACCTTGCCTTCCTCTCTTGCTCTATAACTAAGTACACACCGTACTCCAAGTAGATCCTGCCTAATCCTACTCTCTATTGTGTTTCTATCACCTTGATTCTATTACCACCTACAGATCAACCTGGTTCTATAAACCTTACACACACATACACCTATAGATCAATGATCTTACTTATCATGTAGATCTCTAAACGTGGCCTTGCACACTTGCTGACCAAGATCCTACATACATGAAGAACCCTTTTGATTCTCCAAAACCAGCACCCACACTTGGCACTGCTATGGAACTAGTAGGAACACCCTTTCTCACTTCACACACAGAAGGAGCTAACTTTGCTCAGCTCAAACTAGCACACTTTACAATACAGCCTATGAGTCTCTTAAATAGATCTCATGCAAACAATAATTAGACATCTAATTACAATAATTAGATCTTTAGCTTCTAATCTAAAATTAGCTCTTAACATGCAAACACTTAGTTCATTAACAAATTGTTCATGCAACTAACAGTTTTGGAACTGCACAGGCGACTGACATCGGTCCCTGTCAGGCTGGAGATGACCGACATCGGCCGATACCTGACCGATGTCGGTTGCCTTTCCCACTGTATATGATCGACATCGGTTGATCAGACTGACGTCAATTTCCCTACAACTTAGAAACCTCTCAATAACCTCCTCCATCTCTGCAACAGTGAAGCTTTTAGCTCCACAACCTAACAAAGTGTGCTAAAAATTGTGGGGTCCTTATCTGCTCAAAAATATTCTTGGTCCTAGTACTTATAGACTACAAACTAATGAAGGACATATTTTCAAATAACCCACTAATTCTCAATTTTTAAATAAGTATTTTGAATAAAATACCATTTAAAACACTATTTTTTTCATATAGTTCTATATGTTGCTAAGACTTCTTACAAGTTTTTTAAAACTTCCCAAAGTATATCATTGTATTAATTTTAGTAGCCTTAGTTCCTATCATTAGTCTTTTGGTCTATCTACATTCCATCATATATTAATTCATGAGTTGAATCATAATAATATGGATAGGACTTGGCCATCCTCATGAATATATTTTTATTTCTTTTTCATTTTTAAGTCTCTTTTGAGTCACAGGTTTCTAGATTTACAAACTTAAATACTTTTTACACCTCTTGAGTTTTCATTTTATGAGTTGCATTGTAAGACCTTAGATAGGACTAGGCATTCCTCATAAAATGACATTATTTCTTATAAAATATCATTATTTTTACACCTCTTAGGTTTTTATTTTGTGAGTTACAATGTAAGACCTTGGATAGAATGAGGCCTTCCTCATAAAATGGCATTATTTCCTATAAAACATCCTTCCTTTTTACACCTTGTTGGTTTACCTTTTGTGATTTTCACTATAATACCTCAGATAGGACCATTCCTTCCTCATAAATATTCATTTTATAACTTATTTTCATCTACAATTAATATATAATGCATTATATAAGGACCTCACTGAGATCGCATTTTAGGTGTTTTTCCAAGTGATTGGAAAAAAGAGAACAAGAAACAACTAGAATTTTTCATAAAACCTTACCAATTGATTAGTGGAGTGATTTATAAAATAGGATGGGATGAGATTTTATGGTACTAAATTCTAGAGAATGAACATGTTGAGGTTGTGCATGAGAGGCATGAAGTAGTTTCAAGAGGCCATTATTCCAGTGAGACCGCCATAAGAAATATATTATCGTCTAGCTTATGGCAGAAAACATTATTTAAAGACATGAAGGATTATACATAAAAATGTGATTTGTGTCAACAAGTTGGTAATCCCAACCACTAAAAAAATAAGTCAATGATTCTTATTACTACTTAATTTCCATTTTATAAGTCAATGATTGATTTTATAGGAACTATTGACTATTTTTAACCCCCAAGGTCAAAAGGTCAACCCTATAGGTGAAAACTTGTTTTTCATGCTTCCATTCCTTGTTTTTAACCCATCCCATGCCTTATGAGGTCTTGAAATAAATATGTGTTAGTCTTTTTAGCATTGTTTAAGGTAGTGTCCTTTTCATGCATTCTAATGCTTTCAAGGTCAGTCTAATGAGTCCTAGGAGTATATCATGATGTGTCAAGAGGGTACATGGTCCATCAAGTCAGGTCATTTCACTTGGTCACTTGGTTTAGGACTTGTTAAATCAATTTGAAAATATTTATGTTTCTTAGCATTTTTTAAGGTTTTTGGAGAAACCTAAGTTTCAATTGTGGCCAATTTAAACCTTCTCAAGGTGATATTTTATCATGGATCATTAAATTAAATGGTTAATAGGTCATATAAAGTTAAATGTGTCTTTTGAAAGCCTTACAAGTCATCTAACCATGTGTCAATCTTTCACCATGGATATCATGTACTCTAAATCCATTTAAATCACCTTTTTGGGCTAAAAATGAGGTATTGTATGGACTTTAAGAAATTATAAACATTTAAATAAGATTTATAATGTGCATGTTATTATGAGGAAGTTAGAGTATATGTTTACATGTTAGAACATGTCATTTACTTTAATTTTACTTCCAAAAGGGTAGTTTAAGCACTTGTACAGACCAAAAAAGATCCATTTTTACGTGAAAATGTTTTATAAGTTACTATTAAGATTCTACAAGTCATATCCAAGTTTATGAAGCTTGTATATGTCTTATAAAGGTAAAACAATCTTCCTCTCTCCCAACACTCTCTTCATAAGCTCATGAAGGCCATTTTCAAATGAATGGTATAGGCCGTAGAGGTGGAGTTGGATTCTAATATTTTTACCCAAGTTTTTGACCCCTATGATATATAAATTGGTGGTATTGTTCATTTTATTTATCTCACTATATTTATGAACAATCACTAAGGAGATAGGGTGATCAAAAAAGATGGCAAACCCCACTATTTCAGCTTTAGGTAGCATAGTTGTAGGTTGAAATTCATGGAGGAAAGGTGAAATTTTTAGAGTTTTACTCAAAGTTCCACACAACCTTCCTACATAATTATTCACCACCATCTATCACATATATGCACTAGTCAAGAAAGAAGCTCTCATAGCCACAAGTTGTAGTTTTGATCTCGTGATCTTGGTTCTTAAATGAGACTAAATATGTATGTTATTAATTTTTATATGGCCTTTAATAGATAAAAATACCATTATTAATATTTAAAAAGGTCATAAAAATTATTATAGATACTCAAATAGTGTCAGATTCCATGTATGCATGCTAGTATTTCTTGGTGCAGGTCTCCGTGAGGTTACAGGCATATGTAAGTGTTTTGAGATGCTATAAGTGTTTGGATTGAAGAATTAAAACCCTGATCTAAGTATGGAATGAAATAAATATTAAAAATACATTTGTGAACTTAAAATAACCTAACATCACTTGAGATCAAAAGTCCTAAATTATAATAAATGCAGACCTACAAGTCTACAAACCAATAAGTCTGCACCTTGTGAGAATTGGTTGAGTTTATACACCAAGTGTTGAGTTTAAAGACCTGATAAGTATATAAATGGTAGTGTGATAACACTTAGAATGTTTCATGATCAATTAAATATAATTTCCAAACATCAATTCTCAAAATCCTTTGATATATACCTATAACCATATAGGCCATTGACACCTACAAGCTTAGGCAAAGTATGAGAGAGAAATGCATGACCTAAAAGGTGATAATAGGTCTCAATAAGATAGGTTGAAATTTAAAAAATTATTAAATATATTTAAATTACTCTCAAATATCAATAGATTAATTGGAAATACCAAGTTTCAAATAATGATATTTAAGGGATTCTCAACTACCACCTAAATTAAGAAGATTCTAAGCTTGAACAGTGATAAGAGAAGATGTGATACTGACATGAGGGTTGAGTTTAATATAATTAATATAAAATATATTTAATATTTTATACTTTAGTATTAATTTTTGTAACTTCAAATGTAAATTAATGCCTAATGGCAGTACCATATTACAGCCTAGTAGGCTTATAACTATACTCTACAGTCTTGAACATACATGAGAGAGTGAAGGGTGTTTGTGGAGATATGATATCTTGAGGAGTTTAATAAGGTTAAAAAATATAATAATAAGTCTTAAAAAAATTTAAAATGGTTATTATAATGATCATATATTTTCATTTAAACCTTAAACCCCAAGATGCAGACAAATCCCAAATGAATACCTACATGTGGACTGAGTAGCCAAATTGCCTTTCAAACTTGTAAAAAGGGAGACAATGTAGATTGAGAGTGGTTATTTTTTTGTAAAATAATATTATTGAAGTGTTTATGAGTTCATGTAAATTATTTTCAAGCTATTTTGATGCGTTAAAGTGGAGAAAAGAGTTGACAGTCAAGATGGCATCACAAAGGCTTGTATAGTGCACTTGAATAGAATCGGTCACCATTTTGTGATGAAAAATGAAGGGAAAGGATTTATATAGTTGTGAAAAACTATCATGTAATTTTTATAAATATATTTATAATACTCTAAGAGGAAATTAGACAATAAAACTCTTTAAGATAGATAAAACTAGGTCATTAGTGTTACACATGCCTAATTGCATTCAAACCCTCATAGTATGGACTCAAGTTGCATAAATATTTTTGGGAGATTAATGTATATTTAACAAAATTTTTAATAATTATTATACCATTTCAAACTTTTTTTAGGTTATTATGGTCACAAATTCACTTTAGGGTGTTTTGGCTAAGAGGCACTCTCTCTTTCTATGTACATAGTCCTCTCTAGCCAAGATACCACCTTGAGAAGCTCAAAACTCCTTAGAATATTTGCATGCGGGAATATTGAAATTAGATATGGTTAATGTGTTATCCTAACCCAAAATATTTTAATTATTTCTCTTATTAACCCTCACAACTCTATAAATAATATATAAGACTAAAGACTACCTCAAAACCCTATTTTGCAATATGAAGAAATCAAGAGGATTTATTTAGTGATTATAACTTGTAGGAGAATTTTCATGGGGTATAAATATTTTGGCCATGGAATGGGACCTCTATTTTATAAGAACTTATGGCATTATTTTAGTGTTTGAATCCCTTGCCTTTATGAACTATCGTTAAGATGGTAGACATGTTTGAACCTGCCTACACCATGGTAGTGACTTGATGAGAGAGAAAAGGATATAAATGAATTAAAATGGAATTTTTTATAGGTTAAATTATTATATTTAACTTTATAACTATCATGACAACCATAAAAATCTACTAGTTATCATGTGTGAGGTACAATAATTATGGATAAGGCCTAGAAGTGATTGTTATGGGCCTAGAAAAGGTAGTTGTGTGAGTTTTATCTTATAATTAAATTAGATAAGGCCTAATAGGGTCTAATGGAGATTTAAAAACATGAGTATGGTATAATATAGTTTTATATATCCTCATTAATAATAATTTTAGTGACTAAATATCCCTTGGAGAGTCAAGACACCTAGTGTTGATCAATTATGCAATTAAGAGCCCCAAGAGACCCAATACAACTAGATGGCAGTCCTTGAAAGTGGTTTGTAGTTTTGAAAAAAGAGGATTATCTATTAAAAAAAGGTGTAAATATATTTTAAAACTATTTTATTATTCCTTATGGAAAGAATAGACCTAGAATGAGAGAATTGACTAGTTTTCATGGCCTATTGAGCCAACTAGGCTATTATATTCAGTTTGCAACTTTCCATTAGATTGAATGAGCTTGAGATTTATATATTAGCTCTAAAATAGACATATAAACGTGTAAGTGATCTAAATTTTCATTTAATAACTTCAATAATATTTCCACATGTCAATATACAAAGGTTGTAACTCTAAGAAAGAAAGTAGTGGTAGTTTCAAGTGAGATGAGTGAGGTGTCTCATTTCTATGCCAACGTATCATGGGATATCATATAATAGATGAAGTGAACCATGTTGGGAGAGTTATTGGGACTATTTATAACCCCTATAATATTTTAACTTTCCTCATGAATAATCATGTGTCATTTAATCCTCTCCAATGTACTTTTCTCTCTCTATTCTCACCTTCCTTATATGTATGGCCTAGTTTGGCTTGGAAAAGGATCATGAAATGAGTGATGGTGAATCCATACTCAAAGAAACACTTTTATTTTTCCTTTATACATGAACAAGACTGATTTTTAACTTTTATTGGCTTGTGTCTAGTAGATTGACCTAGTTAGTTGATGAGTGACTAGTGATAGCAAATGCTTTCTTTCATTTGTCCTTTATTAGTTGTATTTATGAAATTAATAGTCTTATTTGTAGTTAATATATTGTGAATATCAGCCATTTTATTTGAAAATTTAATAAATCCTCCTTAGTGTCTTTAGATACCTATTGATCAGCTTCTTAGTCTATACACCCTACACTAGCCTATATGTGAAACACTCATGCCTAGAGACTTCCTATTTTAGTAGTGTAATTGAATTCATGTTATAGTTCATGTATTTAGTGTATGAACACATATTTATTGCATCACCTCTATTATATTATATTTCTCTCTCTTTTCATTTCAATTTAATAGAGTAATGTGATTAGCATAAGTGATACATCAAGGTAGATATCCCTATAACCTAGATAGTGACCTCTCCAATAGGGTACCCACAAACCTAAGGTGTTTCCATGTTACATAAAATTTTTAAGGCTTGAACTACCTTCCAAAGGGTGTAAATTTGATTGATAATAGCTTTTACATGCCAAGTGGGACCAAGTTCCAAAGTGGTTAAGGGATCTTTGGTGTTATTATTTAACATATCAACCTTTGGAGGCATTCAACAAACATAAATAGAGACTCTGAATGAACTACAGCTAGCATAAATAGTCCAAGTGCCCAAAAATCATAAATTGGTATGTATTTTTAATCTCCATTTGGTGAAAATGCATATTCCACACTTGTAAATTATTCATATTAGACTAATCATGTTCATGGCTTCTCCTTAAGTAGCCCTCCAACTATATACTAGCCTTGTCATAGAATTTATTTGCCTCCTCCTCCTATGCATAATTTGAATTAGCATTGACAAGGTTATTATCTTCCTAATTAGCCTTAAAAAAGTGATAGAAATATGATCCTTGACTTTGAGAATAAAATGTAAGAAAATCCTAGGATGAGGGAACACTAAACAATAAGAAGAGATTAAATATCAGAACTTTATCTATCAAAAAGATTTGAAGTTTGAGGAAGAGTCTAGAGGTAGGTAAATTCAAGTTAGAAGATAACAAGATAATCAGTTGCTTATAAAAATGCAAAATAATGAAATAGTGATGAGTAATATGGATATAAGAGTTGAGCTTGGTCACCTTATTCCTATCAACCTCTTTCAAAAGTTAAAATACTCATTACACTTTACAAGAAGAGAGTGGTAATTATCTAAAAAAGAAAACCAATATTTCCTAACAAGTGAAAGGTTGTAGATAAGAGACATAATTCAATTAATGGAGAGTAGGTTAGTGATATGGGAAAATCAAAATATCCAACCCAAACAACTTCAACCATAATCTCATGTCCCTAGTCCACCACATTTTATTCTAAGTCTTCCTAAAACTACATCCACCCTTGTATAATAACCCAAGATCATTCCATCTTAGAAGACTTCATGGACTATGACTCCTGGTTATGCCATGTCAAACCTTGTGAATTAATCTTCTCCTATTCCCACAAAAGACCAAGAGAGAGAGAAGATGCTATAAGACAAGCCAATGAATCCTTTCCCCTCTCTTCAGGAACCTCTCTAATAACTTTCTAATAAGCCTAAATCCAAAACCTTGAGTTGGAAGGATACCTTGTCAAGTTTCAAGCATAAAAAAGAGTCCTCTTACCCTTTCACCCTCTCCTTTTTCCAACAAGAGCCTATGGTTTTGAATGTATAAGATGAGGTTACATCTACAAAAGAACATCAATAAGGAGGTGAATAAAAGGTAAATCTTTGATTTGAATTGCATCTCTTCATTGAATATGATGATCTTATTCCTTATTACAAGAAAGAATTTAAGGATTTGAGTGTAGTGGAACCATCAAAGAGTAGCCTTCAAGAAGACATTCATGAGGTTGAAGCTCCAATCAAACATGAATAACTAGTGTCAACCCTTGAAAATAAGGATGAATAAAACTCATGATAGAAATTGTACCATGACTTCATGGGAGAACTTGAAGTTTTCACTAACAATGGATCTCTCAAAGAGCAAGATAACTTAACAAATAGGATGGAGCATAAAGTACATATTGAAGTAATCATGATGACATGGTGGCCTTGAATGAATTTGCATCTGAGTATGAGGTAAGCTCTAATGAAAACACTTTGGTTACTAGCCATGTTGAGTATCATGATCAAGTGGTATTTATTTAATAAGTCAAAACTTAGGTAGACCTTGTTCTAATTAAAGCATTTGATAAGCCTATTTTCCATAAGGATAATGACAAGAATGGGATCCAAATTGACAATCTTTCAAGTGATCAAGAGGATATTTCCTTTTGGGAAGAACTTGAAAACTTTGCTTGAGTTTAGATGACCAACTTGTATCTTCAAGTAATCATGTCCAAAATAAAGCTAATCAAAATGCACACATTGACAAACATGATCCTAAATAGTCATCAAAAGTCAAAATTGTAGTTTTGGTCAGATTGGAGAGATATCCTATTGTAATACATCAACATGAGGTAAAATTTAAAGATAAATATGATTTTTTGTTTATTTGGAATTTGTTTGATGTTGATGATTCACTTAAAGAACTACCAAGAGGATTGACAACCAAGAAGTAGTTGAGTTCAAAAAAACAAAGGTCTAAGAGGTAGATTACTTCACATACTTACTCACCACATAAAGAAGATGATATCAAAATCTTCCCTTTTGATCTAGGAGGATCAATATTGGTAGGTTAGTTTGTACATAGTAATGTACTTATGTTATTGTGTTCCCTAAGTATTTCATTACACAAGTGTGGTGTGTTTCTTGTTTAGTCTTTCTCCTTGTATTTTTTTGTGTGTTCTTTTTTTTATGTATGTGGAGGTAAATCAGTCATCTTTTATTGTCAAAGAGTCTTGCAGCCAAGGTCAAGGTTTGATCAAGTCTAAGATAGAATACAAGTGACTCCATTACCCAATGGGAGGACAAGGCTACTATTCAATTAGCATAATAAACATGCTACCCATGTGAATCATAAATTTTTTGACCAATTTTGACCCCCAAGTTCAAAATTTCAACACCTATAGGTGAAAACTTGTTTTTCATACTTCTATGCCTTGTTCTTAAACCATCACATGCCTTATGAAGTCTTGAAATCAAGATTTGTTAGTCTTTTTAGCATTATTTAATTTAGTGTCATTTTCATGCATTCCAATGCTTTCAAGGTCAATCTAGTGAGTCCTAAGATTATGTCATGATGTGTCAAGATGGTACATGGTCAATTAAGTCAATTATTTTCTCTTAGTCACTTGATTTAGGTATTTTTAAATATGTTTGAAAAGATTGAGGTATTTTAGCATTTTTTAAGGTTTTTGGAGAAACCTAGGTTTCAATTGTGGAAAATTTAAACCTTCTCAAGGTGATAATTTTGAATGGATAATTAAATTTAATGGTGAAGAGTTCATATAAATCTAAAGGTGTCTTTTCAAATCTCTACAAGTCATCTGACCATGTGTTAAACCTTCACCATGCATATCATGTATTCTAATGCCATTTAAATCAATTTTTTGGGATAAAAATGAGGTAATGTATGAACTTTATCAAATTAAAAACATTTCAATAATATTTTTAACATGAGTTTTTTTTAGGACTTAGAGTATTTATTTGCATGTTAGAACAGGTCATTTACTTCAGTTCTAACTCCAAAAGGGCAGTTTAAGCACTTGTATAGACTAAGAAGGATCCATTTTTAGGTGAAAATGTTTTAATATTGCCTCTTCAGCTTATATGACTCATATCTAAGTTCAAGGACCTTTCAGAGGTAATATAAAGGTAGAATACTCTTCCTCTCTCCCATCGCTCTCTTTACAAGCTCATGAAATCCATTTTCAAATGAATGATATAGGTCATACAAGTGGAGTTGGAGTATAAGATTTTGATCATATTTGTGGACCCATATGACCTCTAAATCAATTTCATTATTCATTTTATTGATCTCCTTATCTTTATGATCAATCACTAAGGATCTATGGTGCTCAAAAAGGATGTTAAACCCCACTGTCTCAGCTTTAGGAAGCATAATTGTAGGTTGGAATTCATGGAGTAAATTTGAAAATTTAATAGGTTACTCATAGGTCTAAAAAACCTTCCTACATATTTTTTCATCACCATCTAGCACATATATGCACTAGTCAAGCAAGAAGCTCTCATGGCCATAAATTGCATTTTTGATCTCATGGTCTTGGTTTCTAAATGAGACTAAAGATGTATTATATTGGTTCTTATGTGGAATTTAATATATAAAAATACAATTCTTAATATTTAAAAAGGTAATAAAAAGGCTCATAAATACTCAAATGGTCTCAGAATCCATGTATGCCTGTTAATATTTCTTGACATAGGTTTCCATGAGGTTACAGGCAAATGTAAGTGTTTTGAGACATTCTAAGTGTTTGGATTGAATAATTACAACCATAAAACAAGTATTAAATGCCATAAATATTCCCAATATCCTTTTTAACTTAAAATAACCTAACATCACTTGAGATCAAAAGGCCTAAAATACAAGGAATGCAGACCTAGAGATCTACATACATGTAGGTATACACCTTGTGAGAATTGGTTGAGTTTATACAATAAGTTTTGAGTTTAAATACCCAATAAATATATAAATGGTAGTGTGATAAAAAATTTAATGGTTCATTAACAATGAATTGGTATGGCCAAACATCAATGCTCAAGATACCCTAATATATACCTACAACCATACAAGGCATTGACACCTATAGGCTTAGGTAAAATATGAGATATAAATGCATGACCTAAAAGGGGATAATAGATTTTATGAAATCAGGTTGAAATTGAAAAAAATAATTCAATTAATCTCAAATATTAATAGCTTAATTGGAAATACCAAGTTTTAAATAATGATACTCAAGAGATTCTCAACTACGACTTATAGCCAAGAAAATATTAAGTTTGAATAGTGACAAGTAAAGATATGATATTGGCATGAGGGTTTATATTGATATAATTAATAAAAAAATATATTAAATATTTTATACTTAAGTATTATTTTTATGAACTTCAAATCTAAATGAATGGCTAATGACAATACCATATTAGAGTATAGTAGGCTTAAATTATACTCTACAGTCTTGAACAAACATGAGAGAGAATGGATGTTTATGGAGATATGAGATATTAAGGAGAATAATAAGTTTTAAAAATATAATACTGAGTCTTCAACCTTTTATCAATGTTTATTTTAATGATCATATATTTTTATTGAAACCTTAAATCCCAAGATGCAGCTAAAACCCAAATGCATACCTTCAGGTGGACTAAGTAGACAAATTGCCTTTAAAATTTGTAAAGAGGAAGAAAATGTAGATTGAGACTAATGATTTGGTATGAAAATAATATTATTAAAGTTTTCATAAGTTCATGGAAAGTATTTTTAATCCAATATTGTGCTTTGAAGTGAAAAAAAGAGTTGGTGGTTAAGATGTCATCACACAAGCCTGTATAGTGCACTTGAATAGAATTGGTCACCCTTTTGTGATGAAAAAGAAAGGGAGATGATTTATATAGTTTTTAAAACTATCATGGAAGGTTAATAAATAGTTTTATAATCGTCCAAGAGTAAATTAGACACTAAAACTATTTAATAAAGACAAAACAAGGCCATTAGGGCTATATAGGCCTAATTGCATTCAAACCCTTATAGTACAGACTCAAGTTGGAGAAATATTGTTGGGAGATTTATGTCTATTTAAAATCATTTTTAATCATTTATGGACCATTTATTAAAAAAAAATAGTTTATTATGGTCACAAATTCATTTTAGGGTCTTTTGGCTAAGAGGTAGTCTCTCATTTTATGCACATAGTCCTCTCTGCTTGAGAGACCACCTTAAGAAGCTCAAAAATACTTACAGGAGTTACATGGGGGTATCTCAAAATTTTAAAATTTTAATTGGCTCTTCTAACCCAAACCAATCACATTATTTCTCTCATTAACCCTCACAAGTCTATAAACAATCTTTAAGACTAAAGGCTACCTCAAAACCCTATTTTATAATATGAAAAAACTGAGAGGACTCAATTTAGTGCTAAGAAATTGAAAGAGGATTTTCATGTGTTTTTAATATATTTTAAATTTAAGGTGACCTTTTTTAGATAAATATTTTTTACATTAGTTCATGGTTTGAATCCTTTACTTTTATGAACCATTGTTAAGATGGTGGACATGTTTGAACCTACCTACACCCTGTCAGAGACTCGATGAGAGAGAAATGGAGATAAATGACTTAAATGGACTTGTTTATATAGGAAATTATTATATTTAAATTAAAAAATCTCATGAACACTAGAACAATCTCTTTATTGGCATGCGTGAGGTACAAGATGTACAGATTAGGCCTAGAAGTGACTGTTGTAGGCCTAGAAAAAGTATTTTTGTGAGTTTTCTCTTGGAGTTGAATTAGATAAGGCCTAGTATGGTATAATGTAGATATATAAACATGAGGGAAGAATATAATGTTATATATCCTCATGAAGAAGATTTTTAAAGACTGAATATCCCTTGGAGAGTCAAAACACCTACTGTTGATCAATTATGCAATAAAGAGCCCCAAGAGATCCAATACAGCTGGGTGTTTATCCTTGAAAGTGGTTTGAAATTTTGAAAAAATAGGATGACTTATAACCAAGTGTAAAATATATTATAAAATTGTGTTAGTATTATGTATGTAAATAATAGAACTTGAATGAGAGAATTGACTGGTTTTCATGGCCTATTGAGCCAACTAGGCTCTTGTACTCAATTTATAGGTTTCCATTATCTTGATGGAAATTTAACCTTAGATATCAAATATAAAATAGTCATATAAATTTATAAGTTTTCTAAATAAATGTTGACAAGATTCAATAATCTTTTCACATGTTAAGATACAAAGGTTATAACTCTAAGAAATAAAGTAGTGGCAGTTTCAAATGAGATGATTGATGTGTCTCCTTTATATGAGAAATTATCATGGGATATCATCTCAAAGATGAAGTGACATATGTTGTGGGAGTTATTATGATTTTTTATAACCCCCATATTTTTATAAATTAACTCATGAAGAGTCACATGTGTCCTTGACTCCTCTCTAATATACCTTTCTCTCTCTCTCTTCTCACCTTCCCTATATGTATGGCCTAGTTTGGCTTGGAAAAGGATCCTAACCTGAGTGATGGTAAAGCCTTAATTATATAAAAACTTTTATTTTACCTTTGGACTTGAATAATATTGAGTTTTGGCTTCTCTTGGCTTGTGTTTAGTAGATGTGGTTAGTTAGTTAATGAGTGACTAGTGATAGCAAATGTTTCCTTTCATTTGTCATGTCTTATTTATCTCTATGAAATTAATAGTCATCTTTGTAGGTAATATAGTGTGAAATAATATTTTTTGATTAAAAAGTGAATAAATCCTCCTTAGTGTCTTAAGATACCTACTTTTTATCTTTTTAGTTTATACATCCTGCACTAGCCTCTATGTGAAACACTCATGCCTAGAGACTTCCTATTTGAGTTGTAAAAATTTTCATTTTGTAGTTCATGTCTTTAGCATATTATATACATGTGTAAGACCACATGTCTAGTGAATCACCTCTATTACAGTATGTTTCTCTCTCTTTTAATTTCAATTTGATAGAGTAATTTGATGATCCTAAGTGATACATCAAAGGAGCTAGCCCTCTAACCTAGAAATTCACCTCTCTAATAGGGTACCCACAAAATCGAGGCGCTTCCATGATACATCAAATTTGGAAGGTTTTAACTACATTTAAAGGGGTGAAAATTTTATTAATAACAAGAACAATCTCCCCATATACACTTATAACTAACTAAAGCATAATATATTATCACTATAATATATTACCTAATAATATGGGTAGAAGTAAATCCCAATTTTTTTCCTACTCCAACAATGCCATGGTTCCTTTGGAATAATATTATTATTTGTTATGGGTTTCCTTTGAGATTACCTAATTATTAGGATATATATTTAATAAATGAGATGGAGTATTTTTTATTGGTTTAGTTTATGATCTGGATAAAACTAATACATACCCTCCCCAAGTAAATAACACCATCTAAATATTCAAAAAGATCCTCAGTCAAACATTAATTAATATTTGTGATGTGGGAAGAAAGTACTGGGATGATTGAGTTGATAAAATATTATGGTAATATCTCACTTATAATATCTTGAACAAATATACACCATTTCATCTAGTCTTTAAGAGAGAATCAATTTTTCCCATGGAATTTTTGGTACTCTCTCCATATTGCACATGTTGGTCAATCGGATGACAAATATTCTCTTGACTCACACCTCAAAGAGCTCATGAAGCTAAATTAGAAACACTTCATATAAATAATGAGAAAAGGATTAGATAAGGTTAGACAGAAGGTTTGGCATGACAAGCATATTAAATGTAAAATATTACACAAGGGTGCACATGTTATGTGATTTAACATTTTAGGGTTTTACAAATGTAATTCCTAAGTTAGATTAAAAGGTTGAGATGTCTAAATTAGTTAAATAGTATGAAATAATTAACCACTATTTTTTTATGAATTTTGACTTCTAATTTTTTTAAAAATAGTATTAAATATGTACAAATAGATACTTATCTATAAAATTATTATCGAAGAAGATCTAGGTTATAAAAACTAGGTTTTGGATATGTTTAAATGTCATCAATAAGGTCCCTAGGTCTGATTCATTTTTGGATAGTAGCATCCCACCTAGAGTATAGTGTCATGCTGCTCTCGTGTCCTCAAAATGGTGCTAGTATCCTCTTTATAGTACTATTCTTATTTTTTAGGATCACCTGTACCTATGTTTCTACATTTTATTCTTGCATGCATGAAATCTAGAACTCTATATTGTACCTAGAACATTTGATTTACTGTGCAAACCCTAATCCTTCTTGAAATTATGTCATGAGTAATAATGTGTTAGTTAGTAAGATAGGCTAGATATATTCAACACCCCACTATGAAAATAGTTGCCTACATATTAATACTCTGAGGAGGGATCAAGCCTGATGTAATTCTTCCACATAGTGCTTAGTGAAAGTGCAAGTGAATGCAAGAATGAGAGTGGTATTGATTTCCATGAGCATGCTTTAGATTGGAAATATTTGAAATAATGGCTTAGGGAAGTTTTAGATGGTAGTATATAGAAGTAGGGTATAATAAAGATCAATTACCTTGATTTTATTCAACTTATTTATTATTTGAATAGGATTTTTGCATCTATTTTCCATCTAGTGGATAGAGGTCTAATAGTCTTGTATTCACAATGATCCTTAGCTTATACAGATAATAAAATGTACTTAGTATAACCTTAGGAGGGGCACACATTTGAAAATATATCCATTCAAGAGAGTTAGGGTAAGGGACACTAACACCAAGTTGGGGATATTAATGCCATGTGGCCCTAGTGTCCTTAATGTGGTGCTAGTTTCTAGCTATCAGACTATTGGGCACACTAGATTAAGATCTAGGAAAGTTGTTATAAGACTATGTTTGAGCTAACATAACATGTCTATAGTCTACATAATGTCTAAAAAAGTTTGATAAAGGCTCTAGGATAGGTTTAGGACTAAGGTATAAGTAGGTTATCTCAAAAAACACTCTTAGCATCCAAATACCACTTTTAGGTAATTACATTTTCCCCCCTTTATGCTAAAAATGTAGCAAATTTAAATAACTAGTATAAATGAAAAATAAACATACTTGGAATTCCCTAGGAAGTGAAGCCTTTGTAGCTGAGTCTGAGTATATGAATCTAGGTCTACATATATGAAACATGATCCAAAATAATGACTTGAAATAAACATGAAAAAAGCAATCCTTACTTAAGAGATTATCAAAATCAAAAGATTGTGTTGAATAAAGTAACTAAATAAAGCTGAGTAAAGATATAGGAAATAGGAAGGGAAAGTATACACCTCATTAGGTACATGAACCAATGTATGAACATGATGAAAACCTATGTGTGTGATTGTACATAGTGATAAAATCATTGAATAGCTTAGACTGAGCTAATAGCTTACTCAATCCTCATATATGGGTGGCTCAAAAACTCAATATGGTTTTGACTCCATCATTGCCCACCCATGCTCAGTGGATCATGATCTATGAATAGCTTGGATAAGACCATAAATGTGTCTAAACCTATCATGTGGGTGGCTCAAGTTCTCAAATAGGCTATAATTCCATCATTGGCCACCCATATGAAGTAGATGCATTTGAAGCTGAACTATGTAAAGTACCAAAAATATCTAACTGGGTATATCTAACTCTATCTATCAATTCCATGACCACTCAAATACATTAGGAACCTCTAGGACACTCAAAAATTCCAACCACTATAGATGGAGTAAGTCATGAAATTGGTGACAACTTGTAATGTGATATCAGGTCTATATAACATAGATAATGACATGGAGTTTGCCATTCCATCAGTTCAACTTATGTATAACTGAGCATATGGAAACTATGTGCCACACACATGCCCAGACTATGATATATGAGTATACTAATTATGGACTGAGTATGTAATGAATATATCTATATATCTAAACTAAACGTGGGAGTGATCATGTCATACATGATGGCCCCAATCTGAGCAACTGTTATGAATCTAAGTTGAAATGAGTGTATTTAAGAAAATTTTGAACATAACTATCAAACTTATGATTATATCTATACAAATATATATTGTAACTAGTGTATTGGTCTAGCTAATCTGGACTACCCTAAAATTGTGGCTATTGGATAGTAGCACAATGTAGTAGATAGTAGCACCTTATGGTGCTAGTGTCCCAATCTAGCCACTAATGTCTATTTGGTCTAAAATTTGGGTAATATAAAATGATTTTTGAGTCCCTATTTTTTCTTATGCCTGACCTATGTCTGATTTCTAAAACTAATCATGTGTGTTAAAAATGATCTATGCATAGCAAAGTAAGAACATGATCTCTATGGCAAACCCCTATGAATGCCCCCTCTTTTGAGGGTAGTTTTCAAACTTGTGTAAGAAGTATCTCTAAAAAATTTGTTAGTCAAAGCATATATATGATAACTATGTGATATTCCAATATAATATGCAAACATAACATTAGAATGTAAAATAATCAGAGCATAAGTAGGTAATGTAAAATGTCTGTTGTAATCTACCATTGCATAAGGGTGTCAAGATAGATGTAATCAATGTGTATAACAACAAATCTAAGTAGCTACCTATGGGGGTGGGGCATGATGTCCATCATGACACCCAAGTGAGAATTTTAAATGCATGAGGTCCTTCATGGCATAAAAAAATAGTGTGTGTAAGAATCAAAGACAAGTTTCTTATTAAAGAAGCATACATAAAAAACACATGAGGCATGAAAAATTAGGATAAGGGGACACAATACAAGGGACTTGGTCACATGTCACTAAATTTTAGCATAGAATACATATAAGTACATGTTTAAATGCATACTATAGAGACCTAAATCAGGCCATCGATAACCTCCAACTAGGCTTTTGACCAATTTCCACCAAAGTGCAAAATTTAGCCTAAAAACTCTAAAACACATTAAAAGATTTGAAATTGATATATTCAAGTGTCAATTTTGGCTAGGGTATTTTTTTTAATGGGGCAATGCATTTTATGGGCCACCTAACTTTAATTAGATCATTTCCTGTCAAAATACTAATTTTGCACCTGGGTGTCCTAGAGTGCTCTTTTCTATCAAATCTGTTTCACAAGACATGTGCCTTTATTATTTGGTGCTGACATCATGCTAAATGGGATAATGGATCCAATGCATCTAAAATCACATCCTAATTCCAATCTAGTCAAATTTTGGGCCTATAATAAGGCATTTTGATCAATTTGAGTAATTTATACACAAAGTGCTTAATCATGCTTAAGAGATAATTAAACCAAATTAGATCCTAATTAAGAATTACATGGAACTTATTGAATAATTTATTTCTAGAAATGAATATTGAATATTTGCATCATCAGGTGACCTCATTTATTGGGAAGATATCCCTAGGCCATAAATACCACAAATATCAAGATTCATGCCTCCCATGCCTCATCAAAGCCCTTCCATGCCTATTCAATGCCCCTCCATCCAAAATATTAATGGGGATATTTGTATAATTAATTTAATATTTGTATTTATCCATGGCCACACATCTCAATCTTGAGATGGACGGTCATGGTTAATCCTCAAACCATTCCAAAAGTTTATAAATAGCAAGCCTCAAAGCCATAATTTTAAGCTCTCATATGCCAAAGTTATAATGTTGAATTGATTCCAAAGCTTCATGAAAATTAGTGTTATAATGCCAAAATATTGAGCCAAGCCAAAGCCACACAAGGTGCCAAGGAGAGATGGAGGTAGCCAAACTTCCATTGATGCAGAATTCATGAGCACAAACTGAGTAAGCCACTATAACAAGCACTTTGGAGAATCCAAGGAAGGTAAAAGAAGTTTTATTTTGCTTTTTATTTGTGTTTTCTATTCATGTTTTTTTAACTAAGCTCCCCCTTTGAGATAGGCTTAGGGTGTTAGGTTAGTGTGTTTTTAAATTGATTTGGTTTATTCACTAACACGATACTAATCTCCCCTATTGCAATTCTATGTTTACATAGTGGGGTGGGACCCTAGCCTCATAAATTTGGTCATAAGGATCCTAAAATCAAACTACTAACCTTTGTCATGTAGAATCCTGGAGTGGGAGGCCCAAAAGAGCAAAAAAATTGAGTAAAACACATTTTTTTGAAAGTCATAGGTTTCTTCTAACACAATCACGGGTTTGTCACTATAAGTCATGATATTGGGTTTTAACTATATTTTTTTGGCTTAACGTTTGTCTCTATCTACATGTTCAGTAGTGATATTACAATCCCAATACTTTTAAGTAGTGATATTGTAATCTTGCTATTTGTTTAGTAGTAATATTACAATCTTGCTACTCAAAACTAGTGATATTTCAATCCCACTACTTGTTAGTAGCAATATTGGAATCCCACCATTGACTCAGTGGTGAAATTACACTGTGAGTCATAGTGTTTTAGTGTGTATAATAGGCCATTTTTTAGAGCTTGGTTTAGGGTCATCTGGACTACATTTCTAATGATTTGTTTTTAAAACCATGTGTAATCTTTAAAATTTTCTGAATATTTAATTATTTTCACTTGAAGTTGTATAAATTTTTCAAAAAACTCTTTTTAACTAGAGTATTATTATTTTCAACCCAACTCACCTATCAACCCAACTCGCTTGTCAACTTAACTCACTTGTCAACCTGAGTAGCAAGATTGTGACGGTGAATAGTGGGTTTATGAACTAGAATAGTGAGATTGTCAACACAAATGGTGGGATTGTTAGCCTGGTAGTGATATTGTGTTACCTTTTTAATCTAACAAAAATAGTGATATTGCATGTTTGACTCACAATTTTTTAGAGTTGTGGGATTTCTCTATGGAGTAGTGGGATTGCACTGTGTGAACCTGAGACTTCATTTTCCCAAGTTGATTGTTTCAAACTTAAAATAGCTTCAAAACTAAGGGACATAATTACTTTTTCATTGTAGGAGCAAGCCAAATATTTGATAAAGCATGCTTTTTAGACCTCTTTAGATGTTTAAAATCAACTAAAAATATTTCTTTTGGTGTGTATGAAAAAATTTTAGGGTGATTTCTTAATCAAGTTTCATGATTTTCATTCAAAGTTACAACTTAAGACCAAGGGGTCAAAATAACACCATCTAATATTTCATTTGGGGCTCAAAATTGAACACACTTATCAAATTTTGTCGTCAATAGTTGTTTTAAACTTAGAATTTGATTGGCAAAGAGGAGGATGTTGCATGTATGATCTTCCATCTATCCCCTTTAGGTAACATTTAGAATTAAAATCACCATCCTTATTTGTACACATGCCTAGTTCAAGTCGTTAAAATAATTTTATCTAAATCACTCCCCAAAATCTTTTAATAGTTTGGGTGATCTTGAAAATGACCCTAAAGTCTTTCTCTTATGTCTTTTATTTCATTGCATCTTAGCTTATGAGGGAGACTTCATCACCTCTCATAATTTATGTAGGGAAGATTTGACCTAGGGTTTCATCTCCCAGAACTAACTTCATCTACTCCCACTAGGATCAAAGGTTTGATTAGTTAAACCACCTTCTAGTGTTGGAGTTTCATATAAGACATATCTACACTTTGGACATCACATTACATTAAACAAGAAACATATGTAGTGGTTAAAAAAAGGACAAGACATTTTTACAACAAGCCAACTACCGTAGACACCCAATTACATGTTTTTCTTTTGCATCATGATGTAATTCATTGTGTAATTGATTCCCCTATAAATGTTTGAAAACTTTTAGATCTCATACAAATCCCTACTTGTTACAGAAGTGTTGTTGGTGCAAGGTGCACCTCAAGGTCCATGTCATAGTACTATCATTTGGAGAAGCAAGGGTATGAAAACCTTACTATATAATGTGCATTTTACTTTTTTGATGAACACTAAAATCCTCTCAAATAATGTATATTGATGGATTCCAACAATACCAAGAAACTTTGTCAATTTAAGATCTAAGAGTGATTAATTAGTTGGTTTTTTCTTAGATTAAAGTCTTGTTTGGAGTCAAAAATTTATGTGAACAAACAACACAAACCAAACACATAGTCCTCATTTTCCTTTAAACAAATAAGTGTTATATTTCCCACGTAAATCATCAATTTACCTTGTTCAAAGTTCATCAAAGCTTAGAGTCATATCATCCACATTGGTGTAGTTATGCAACCTAATTGAGTCTAAACTTTTACCAAACATTGTTTAAGTCCTTCATTTATAACTTAAATTTGAAATTGAACCTTCATAAGTTCATATGGTTTATGTGTTAAGTGGGTTTTCCATTTTCACTAAACTTGAGGGAACTTAGGTTCAATTTTCAATTTAGATTGAAGACCATTTAAGACTCATAGTCATTATCACCACTTGGTATACTTAAGTCATTTTGTGCAAACACTTTCACTTTAAGTCTATAAGTGAACCTTCCTTCTCCCATTTTTCCTTGATTTTATTTGATGCATACCTTTTTGCCTTAGATATATTGTCAAAAATCTGAAGGTATGTATGTGATTTGAGTTAAGAAAGGTAGTGTTACACTGCCAAATTTGTGAGAAACCATCTTTGCCTTAAAGAGTCTTTGAAACAAACATTTTGTCACATCTTCTGAGTAGTCTAGCATTGTTATGCTACCCAAATAATTTCAAGCATTGTTTCATAGAACCTCTTACATAGAGTTCAGTTTGTGCACATTTTTCAAGCCAATCCAAGTACAACTTTGTGAATCTTTGTCTAGCACAAATATGTTGTTCACATTTATCTAGCCTATTTGTCAAAAGAACCAAGTTTTATACCATTATTTATGAGAAAATAAACTATATCTAAAGTACCTTTTGTTTCATACCTTATACCATTTGATTGAGTTCATGTCCAAGAGTCAAATACCTAGTTTTTGTTAGAAGTATTTAAAATCCATTAGATTAAAAACTCATCTATTTCAAAGTCTAGATTTTGATGTTGTTTGGCCAAGAGTCCTAGTGCATGCCTTATTTGAGCCTAGATTTTTTCATCGTGTTTATCCAAAAGACCTAGGAACTATTTATTTCCTAGATTAAATTGATTTGAAACACTTTGACCTTAGATTTTAGCATTTTGATTTTTGGTCCATTTAATTGATCTTTTTGTATAAGACATGTAACATTAGATACTTAATGTTAGATTTTTTATCACAAATCATTGCATAAACCTTTCCATATTTTTGACAAAATCTAGACCAAGTTTGAACATTATCTTTTTAGACATTGTCTTTTTAGAGTTTGTAGAACTCTCTTCCCTTTATATTACATAACATTCACTATGGATCCCAACATGTATTCCTACACCCATAGTGGACTCATGTATAATCCAAGGATTAGTAACGTAGTTCTGAAAGAAGAAATGGTGTAATACCCGTATGCAAATAATATTGTTTATGAGATGGATCCTTATCCCTCTTATAATACTTAAACAGGTGCACAAAACCAAGATACATTGGCTAACTATTTGATTAATACACCACCATATTCAGAATAGGACCAAGAACAAACTACACAATACCTAGCTACAATACCCACAACTGACAAACTAGTTCCTCAACAATTGTACTCTACTAATATGCCTTCCATGTATGATCCATTTTTGTTTGAGCATCATTTTTTAGAGAATAAAGATGAGATTTTGGTTAGATCCATATAAGTAGGGGCTAATTTTTGATGAACTTCCCTCATAAAATTTTACTAAGCCTAGTAATAATGCCTCACAACATATTGTATAGTCAACAAGCTTCTTCTAGTAATCCTTTGAATCTAGTCCAAACCATGTATCAAGACCCTAACATGACTAACAAAGGAAATAACCTCATGGAAGACCACTTTAACCAAATGTAGGTAGCATACCAAACCTACCTAAATCTAGCATACAATTTCAATCAGATGACCATGGTGAGTAAACCTCTTATTGACTTAGTTCCTTCAATAGGACTTTTGATAGAGTTAACTAGTGAAGACAATCATAGTTAAAACCCATCCATGCAAAAAACTTTGGTAAGAAACTTGCTACATATACCAATTATCAAATAAGTGTCTTCTACTTCTACGTAAAATAATGAGCAAAACATAGTGGATAATATACAAGCAACATCCAATCCAAATCAAAGTGGTACGAATACACAAACAACTCACCAACAATATATGCCTCTAGTTAATACCATGAATGGTTTTTTAAACCTAATAATGGGAGCTTCTACACCCTAACCTCAACTAATTACTTCATCAAGTACATAACCAACATAATCAAGTAGTCAACCAACAACCAATGCCATGCCTCAATAATAGAATGTGATGAATCCTATTCTTCCTTAATAGGTGATGAGTAACATTCCACAACAACAAGCACAAAATAATATACCAATGAAATAGAGGTTGAACATATTTCCACCTCAACAAGGGGAAACTAATTTTTCACCTCATTAGGTAGTAACAAACGTACCTTCTTCTTTGCATACCAACATACCAATTCAAAACCAAAAAATGTTTAATAAATAGTGTATTCATGTTGGTCAGTGACAAGTGCTAAATCTCCAACATGAATCCACTTCCCAACTAGGATTTATGCAACAAGGGGGTTCTAATGTCTCTCAAATACCTTATAGGCAACAATTGTCTTTTGTGTAGAACATACCACTCATTCAGAGACAAGGTCTTGGTTCATAAGTTGCCACTCAATAGTAAGGTCTAAGTAGTCAATAGTGAATCCATATTCAACCACAACATGCATAGTATGATTATAACCCACCATCCCAAATTTAGAATCCTCCAAGTCAAACCTTTATCACCAACCTAAACTAGAATATCACACAACCAAATGTGAAATTTCAACAAGTACATCCTAATCCATGTATGCATATTCCTAGTTCATTTCCCAATTAATCGAATGTATACCAAATACCTCCATCATACCCTGGTCAAAGTTTTCCACTCATGATCTCTCAACCATCTACCCAAGATAATGTGCCCCCTCAAACCAATGTTCTCCCTAATTTCTTATCCCAAGAATTACAACAAATGAAGAATGTAATCACCACCATCCAAGCAAGGAAATAGATTAAAAAGTTTAAGATGGATGATGTGTATTCTTATCCTTTTAATATGGAGTACTTACATATTCTATTTCCTCCAAGATATGAGCCACCAAAATTTAATAAATACAAGGGGAAAGGTGACCCTAAAGCCCATTTAACTAAGTTCTTTGTTGCATGTCAGCCAATGGCATATAGTGATATATACCTTTTATTATTTTTTCCAAGGATCTTAGCTAGACAAGCCTTAGAGTGGTTCTTGAAGTTGCCTAAAAATTTAGTAACAGATTTTGATGATCTTTTAGATAAGTTTATGTAGCACTTTTCCTATAATCTCAAGCATGATATTTCACTAGTTGATTTAATGCAAGATAAACAAAAATTTGATGAGAGTTTTTCAAGTTATCTATAGTGATGGAGAGAAATTGTAAGCTAATTAACTCATAATTTACCAGTTAAATAATTAACTATTGTATTCACTAAAAACTTGCATAGTGAGATAAAATATCATCTAGAACTGTAATGTCCACATACCTGTAAATAAATCATGGATAAAGGTTTGTTGATTGAGTGAGTGCTCATTAATAAAGGAGTCATCAAGCTTAATTCAACTAATTAAAATCAAGTTACCAATCAGGGAAATGGCCAAAAACAACATCCAATCCAAGCATAAGCATCACAACTAGCACAAACCAATAACCAAGATAGACTAAAGAAATTTAACTTCAATAGGAATGTTGTGGGAAATGGAGTAACTAAGTCACAACATATCCAAATGGTGAAAACATCATCTATACCACCTTTTTAGCTTATTCCTACCTGACAACCTCTCTAACCAATGCCATAAGCACAATAACCAAGACCTACACAATAAATGCCACAACTTTTGCCATTTCAAGACCCTCCTTCAAGGAGAACTATACCTACACATCATGTTTTTAGTGAACTTGGAGAGCCTATTGAGTCTATATTACACAAAATTACCACCACTAATTTGACTCGTTGGCCTATACCGAAACATTATCCTCAAGGCATCCCTTATCCTGATTGGTACCATAAAAATGAATTCTATGAATATCATCAAGTCAATAGACACAATTTATGAAGATGTGTGCAAATCAAGCATTTAATTGAAAATGTGTTAGAGAATGGAGAGATCACATTGGATGGTGATGCTTCCACCTCCAATCATAATCTTAGCATCTATCAAAACCCTTATCATATCACAACTAGTAACAACAACAACAACAACCATGGCCAATGCAATAACAAAATCAACAGTATAAAAATCAAAGGCCAAACTAGTAAAATCAATAGTAGAACCAACAACATCAGAATAATGGACAAAACCAAGGTCAGAATGGTAACAACCAATAAATCTACCATGTAGTTGCACATGACTACAACAAATTTGTAGGTCATATTGCAAGGGGTAGCGTTAACACCATCTCCATTAATCTTAGACCAAAAACCAATCAATCTAGACCATTGCTAAATAATGTTACTCAACCAAATTACAAAGATAATCCTTATTTGACCTAGGACCACCTATAGGCAAACCAACAAACTAGGATTTCCACTTTTGAACCTTATACTGATAACTCATCCTTGCCTTCGAACCACATATAAGTACATCAGCAATCGAGACTTGTCCTATCTGATCCCACACCATTACCACCATTTGTTAACAAGCATGGTCCTATATTTAATTTTTATTGTATAATCACAACCTAGAGGTCAAGGAATACCATCCCAGGCCCTTAGCCATCTACCACTTTACCCATTATCTAACCAGTCATTCAACCTCAGAATAAGTCATTTACCATTAACCTAGAAAAGAAGTTTGATATTATGGAACAATTATAAAAGACACCATCCCAAATCTCCATTTTATATTTATTTTAAATGTCGATAACCCATAAGAACATTTTGAATGAGTTATTAACTCAATCCACTATTGTTAGTGACATATCTCTTGATAAATTTCAAGCTTTAGTTAGACACCTAGCTTCCACCCAACAAGTCACATTCAACCAAAGTGATATGTCTTCCCTTGGCCGACTCCATAATAATCCATTATACATAGAATTTTATATAAAGTGGAATAAATTGAAATGTGTCCTTATAAACAATGGATCATGCCTCAACATAGTGTCTCTAAATATCATCAAGCTTCTTGGGTACACAATGGTAGATCTCCAACCAAAAATGATAACTATCAAAACCTATGATAATCAAGAGAGAGAATCATAAGGCACCATTATCATACCAATTATCATTGGGATTTTGACTCATGATACACTTTGACATGTACTTGATCTTGAGTTGTCATATAATATTCTTCTAGGTAAGCCTTGGTTACATGAGATTTGTGTAGTCATATCAATGATGTACCAATGTATAAAATTCTCCCACTCAGGGATAGAAGTGAATATTCTAGGAGATTTACACCCATATGAACACTGCAAACATCTCGAGGTCAAGTTTAAAAGCTATAATTACCAATATGACATGAATCCAAGTTCCAAGCAAGATAAAGGAAAGGCCATACTTATTGATTCTCTAGAGGACAAGTGCATAGATCCTAATACCTTGGATTCCCTTTCTCACATGCCACCTCTTAAAGCTTCTAATCATTTCACCATTTTAGATAATGACCTAGGGTAGTATCTGACCCATGATACCTTTCATATTACCAATCTTCCTCAAGATCCAAATACCTTTGAAAGACCTAAAGTTAACCCACACATGCATTGGCAATAAAAGACCAAAAATAAAGGACTTATCATGTTTATACTAACATCAGGCATAAAACCAGACCCTCTCAAGGGAGATGAATCATTTTTATACAATGATAACCAAGCCAATTTTTATAAGAGTGCAAATTATCCTATTCTCAATCAGATCATAGAACATTAAGATTATGAAGGAAGAGGCCTCAAACTAAATCAACAAGGAACCATTGAGCTAATTTCCATGACTAAGTATAAAATACCATATGGACTTGGATTTAAACTATCAAGGGGTGACCCCACATATCTTATTTGAGTTCCATCACTGAAAACTAGTGACAATGATGCTGATAGTGAAGCAGAGTCTGATCATAGCCTTATCTTTGATGGCCTATCTGAGACTAACCTATTTGATAATAGTGTCATATGTACCCTTAGCCCAATCCTTCATAATATCCCATTGCCATTATATTATCCCTAACTGATATATTAGGACCAATAAAATCCAATTTTTTGATTGATGAGTTTTAAAATGATGAGGCATTTTATGATTTTCTAGGCCTTAGAGATAATGTTTTAGTTGGGAGATCATAAATCAGGATTCTCAATCATGTTAGATCTTGAAGCTTATTTTGGAGAGTGGATGAACAACCTTAAATAAATAAAACATTGAGGTCCCAAAGTGAAAACTTATTTGAGGCACTTTCTAACTAGGTAAAAAGTAAAGATAAAGTCCAGTCTAGTGGTGAAAATTTGTTATAGGTGCCATTAGATGAGGGTGTTCATTCTTCTTTAAAGTTAGACCAAGAGACCATCAACGATAAACTTCCCTATGGATAGCAGTTTAATTTTGAGAAACAATAAGTGTTTGATCAAATTATTTAAGAATTTCTAACTATTTTTGTTAAATGGCCAGATCTCCCATTAGGGGACTCATATACATCATGCCTAGGAGAAGTTGAAGAGCTAGTCCTAACAATGGACCCTAATATAGTCCAATAGTTCAAGCCTTTGCCTACTATCCGAGAAGATGACTCAACCCTTCTAGTCAAAGATATAATAGAGGTAAACATCAAGACTCCATCAGACCTAAAATGGATCAAATTAGGCACATCCCTCACTAAGAGGAATGTGAAGTATTTATAGCTCTATTGAGAGAATTTGTAGATATCTTTGCATGGGCTTATTTTGGCATATCAGGTTTGGACCCCACCTTGGTTTTACATCACCTTGTGGTAAATCATGATGCCAAACCAATTAATCAAAATTTATGCAAGATGCATCCTTGCATTGTTTTATTAGTAAAGAAAGAATTGGAAATTTTCTTAGAAGTAGGATGTATTTGATCCATTGATTACTCAAAATGGATATCTAATGTTGTGCATGTTAGCAAAAAGATTGAAGGAATCAAAAATTGTACTAATTTTTGAGACATAAATAAAGATTTCCCTAAGGATGACTTTCCATTATCTAATATTAACATGATCATCAACTCCATGGTGGGTTATGAGATGCTTTCAGTCATTATGGCTTTTCAGGATATAACCAGATCAAAAAACACCAGAAGACTAACACAAGATAAAATTCACCACTCCATGGAGAACATTTTGTTATTAGGTAATGTTATTTGTTCTTAAGAATGTTAGATCTACATATCAAAGATCCATGACCATTATATTCCATGGTATGATGAATGATATTATTGAAGACTACATTGATAACATATTAGGCAAATCAAAAACTAGGGCCGACCATCTAGCAAAGTCATGTAAAATATTTGAAAGATTATGAGAGTATAAAGTCTAGCTAAATATAAATAATTGTGTATTTGGAGTAACCTCATGCATATTACTTGGTTTCATAATGTCTCGTTGAGGTATTGAATTTGATTTGGCCAAAGTCCAAGCTATAATAAATATGTCACCACCACCCAATTTGAAGCAGATGCACAGTCTGTAGGGCAAGATCTAGTCAATTTGATGCTTCATATCTTAGTTAGCAAATAAGTGTCATCCATTATCTTATAAATAATTTAGTTACATTTCTCTAGGATAATCACTACCAAATATCTTTTTAGTAGCTCAAATATTACCTAGCAAATATGCCTATTTTGTTACCCCCTATACCAGGAAAACTATTTTTTGTGTACCTATCAGTTATAAATAGTGCCTTGGGGACAATTCTAGCTCAAAATGATGACAATGGAAAAGAGTATGTAGTAGACTACTTAATTTTTACATTGGTCACATATGAACACAACTATATGTCTATTAAAAAAGCTTGTTTAGCCATGATATTCACACCTCAAAAATTGTGACACTACATGTTGAGCAATTAGACCATGGTCATTTCAAAAGTAGATCCACTCAAGTATATACTATCTAAAATATATTTACAAGGTAGAATATCCAAGTGGATCATACTTCTTAGTGAGATTGACATATATTATGTTAATTATAAGGCAATCAAGGGACAAATCCTTGTAAATCAGCTTGTTAAAGCACTCCTTTTAGACAAAGAGCCACTCACATTTCACTTTTTGGATGAATCTATAATGAACATAATTGACATACCTCTTGAAGAGTATCATTGGAAGCTTATTTTGATGGATCATTTACTGTACATGGATCAGGGGTAGGCCTTTTATTTATCACACCATAGGGGGATCTAATCCCTAAATCTTTCAAAATCATTTTTCCTTATATAAATAACATGACCAAGTATGAATCACTTATTGGAGGACTTTGATAGGTAGTACAATGGAACATATCTCATCTCAAGGTTTATGGTGATTCTCAGTTAATCATCAATTAGGTTACAAACCACTTTTAGACCAAAGATGACATGTTGGTTCCATATAAGGTTATCATCAACACTCTCAAACAATAGATTGTTGAAATTTAGTTTGAGCATATACCAAGGGCTAGTAATAGAACTATAGATTCTATGGCCACTATTGGATCTTTGATTCAACAAACAAAAAAACTAGAGAGTATTAGTTCCTCATCAAGAACTTGTTCACACCAGCTCATGAACCTTCAACCATTGCCATGATTTGTGATATTGTTGGTCCTAATTATATTTGGTATTCTAACCATATTAACTATCTTCATGATGAATTTATACCAATTGAGATATCCCATAAACAAACCAAAACCTCTATCCATCACTCCACTTGTTATACCCTACTTGGATTAAACCTCTACCACCATAATTTTGATGTAACTCTACTTTATTTTTTAAACTTGGCAAAATCTACACTATCATTACAAGTATTACATGAAGGAGTATGTAGAGCCCACTCTAATAGGGTAGTATTATCAGAAAAAATCTTATGTACTAGTTATTATTGTCCCATGATATATGTAGATACAGTTGTATATGTAAAAAAGTGTGATAAATGTCAATGACATGCTAATCTGATTCATGCCACCACCAAGACTTTGAAACCAATGTTGACACCATAGAAATTTACTACATGGGGACTCGACCTCTTTGGGAAAATCAATCCTACATCTTTAGATAGCTAGAAAAACATTCTTACCACCACCAAATATTTCACTAAGTGGGTTGAAGCTATACCTCTCACTTACATGATTGGAAAGCAAATTTCCAATTTTAGCTTCAACCATCTCATTTTCCACTATGGTATCCCCTCTGACATTATATCTGATAATGGAGGATCATTCAAGAACAAAGATGTCAACAAATTATGTGCCAAATTTAACATCACATAACATTTCTCTATGGCATATTACCCTCAAGGTAATGGTCAAGCTAAGGCATCTAATAAAACAATAGTTAACATTCTCAAAAAGATTGTTAATGATGTTAGTCATGACTAGAACCTTCAAATATTCCATGCCCTTTAGGCATACTGTACCAATCACTATACCCCCATAAGAGCCACTCCATACTCACTTGTTTATGGTATCAAATCCATACTTCCCATTGAGATTGATTTACCTTCACTGCACATATCTTTCAAGCATGTCCTAGATGATCATGACTATTGAGTAGCTATCCTACAAGAGCTAGACCTACTTGATAAAAAATGCACAACTACACTCAACAATCTTCAAGTATGTCAGAAATGACTCAAAGCCCACTACAATCAGTGCAACAAGTATAAAACATTTAAACTTGGTGATCTTGTTCTTAAAAAAAACCAAAATAATACGACAGTCAAGAAGAAGCATAAAGGTAAATTCAAACCAAATTGGATAGGGCCTTTCATCATTATTGTATATTATGGATCAAGAGCATACAGGCTTGCCACACTAGATGGAGATGAACTTCCTAAGCTGATGAATATTATTCACCTCAAGCGGTACTATGCTTTAGTAATATGGTGTGTTGTCTATAAGGACTATTTTAGTTGTGTCACTTTATCACTTTTCTTCCTTATAGATATCATTTTTATCATTCCTCTTAGCCTATTAATTATCTATTTTACCATTCCATTTTATTGACCAAGCATGTTTTGAATCTTATCTACCTAGCCCATTTGACCTTTGTTTCACCATTAGTTGCACATTTTTAGTACCAATGAATTTGATCAGTTTTAGTAGTTGTTTTGAGCATTTTAGATAGAGGTGGTATTTTAGAGCAATATGATATAGGTTTTGAAAAATGCATCCTTAATTTGTTGTTCCTTTCTTATCACTGGTCTTGCTACTAATTATAACCACCTATGGGAAAATTAGTACCATTGATCTATGTCGTTATGTCCTAGTTATAATCACCTAGGAAAACTAAGAACAACATTTGTTTATTGAGCCTTGACATACCAACTTGCCATTTATTATTCCATACTATGACTTTATACCAACTATGTATGTTTTATTTGAATTGACTACTACACTAGTCAGATTCCTCTACTATTTAGGTGGAACTATAATGACTTGAGGTCCTTCTCTAGGACTATATAAGTAGTGCTTGATACTTGATGAGGTTAGATCAGTCACCCTAAACCATGCTATCACCATTTTTTGAGAAACCTAAGCCACACTCTCACCATTTTGAGAGCTTGAACCATCTAGTGTCTCATCATTCTTGATCGAGTTGAGATACTCTAAAAATTCCAAAAACATTTGTAAAACCATTAGAAAAAACTAAAAACATTGACCACTTTTTTGCCTTAAAGATTTTGGGAACCCTTACTAAGTTACAATAAAATCACTTATAACTTAGTTTTCCCATCCTTTTTGACCTTTTCTCCCATGCACTTGCTATTTTGAAAGACCATTCCTATTTTTCTATCATGTCCGTGCAATTTGTTTTCATCAACTATCATTTTATTCCTATTTCCTAGGAGAACTACATTTGGCCTAAAGTTTTTGTTAGATATTATGTCCATATAACTATGTAGGTAGCGTCTACTTACTTAGTGCATATGGAGATAGCTCAACCACCCCCTTCCTTTTCTTTTATTCCCCCATTCTATTAGTTTGTTAAGTTATCACCTATTTTCTAGGGGCAATGTTTGTATGGCTTAAATTAATTTGTTTGTTTCTTTGTTGTTTGGTTTGTGTGCCTATTTATTTGCTTTCTATACTATTGCCTTGATTCAGTCTATGTGCATTCATTAGGTGATTCCTTGCCTACACTTACAGTTGAATCCATCCATATTTATGTGTTTTACATTATCATCATAGTTTTATCATTGGTGCATTATTTTTTATTGATATTGGATAACAAGAGTCATTCCTTATGAATATTCTAGACAAGTCCTCATGATGTTATACCATGATGCCTACCAATAAGTTCTATAACAAAAATTAGATTCAAGAAGTCTACTCAACAACGATAGCATCAACATCTCCTCAGCACTGGCATCCCAATCATATCCCAAATAAAGTAATTAAACAACGAATGAATCTCAACCTTTGTTAGTTTGAGCGTGCATTTTCCTACTAGCAAGTTATCCCAATTCATCTTTAATATCTATATTAGATTATCATCAGCATTTACCAAATTAGTCATGTTTTCCATAATTAGGATCTAATGCTTATAACCACCTTTAGGTAAACCAATACACACCATCCCACTTGCATTTCTCAATGATTATAACCACCTTTGGGAAAATCATTGTGTTCTCAACAATTTACTTTATTTTTCCCAAACAAGGGCATGTTGTTATCTTGTTTGTCTATCCTAATTGGGGCAGCTCCATCTTCTCAATGATTATAACCACCTTTGGACAAATTATTTTGTTATCATACCATGTTGCCACTATCGGGGTATAATTCTTATAACTACCTTTGGGAAAACTTAGTGATTTTGACTACTTTTTAAATATCATTGTGTTTGCATCCCATCATTTTCCTTTTCTTTGGTCTCCTCATCTCCATTATTTCTTTTGAGGGACCACTTGCTAACCTTTCCTTGTGCCAACTGTTCCCTCGATGTGCATCATATAGTTAGTTCATCAAGTTGTAGGCATACAATGCCTTTTAATTATTTGAGAAGATGTTATTATGCCTATAAATAGTAATGCCTTCCCAAATAGGGTCAAATTATAGACACCAAAATCTAGCCACCGATAACCTCCAACTAGGATTTTGATGAATTTCCACCAAAGTGCATAATTTAGCCTAAAAACACTAAAACACATTAAAAGCTTTGAAATTGATATATTTAAGTGTTGTTTTGGCTAGGGTATCCCTAAATGGGGTAAAGCATTTTATTGACTAGCTAACTTTGATCATATCATTTTGAGTCAAAATGTTAATTTTACACCAGGGTGCCCTGGATTGCTTTTTTCTATCAAATATCTTACACGAGACATGTGCCTTTGTTATTTTTTTTTAACATCATTTTAAATGGGATCATGGATCTAATACATCTAACATCACATCCTAATTTCAATCCAATCAAATTTTGGGCCAATAATAAAGCATTCTATTCAATTTGAGTAATTTATGCACAAAGTACTTAATCATGCTTAAGAGATAATTAAACCAAATTAGAGCCTAATTAATAATTCCATGGAACTTATTGAATAATTTATTTTTAGAAATTAATATTAATATCTACATCATCAGGTGACCTTATTTCTTGGGAAGACATCCCGAGGCCATAAATGCAACAAATATCAAGATTCATGCCTCTCATGCCTCATCAAAGCCCTTCCATGCCTATTCAATACCCCTCTATCCCAAATATTAATGGGGATATTTGTAGAATGAATTTAATATTTAGATTTATCCATGGCGACACATCTCAATCTTGAGATAGATGGTCATCATTGATCCTCAAACCATTACAAAAGTTTATAACTAGCAAGCCTCAAAGCCATAATTCTAAGCTCTCATATGCCAAAGTTATAATTTTGAATTGATTCCAAAGCTTCATGAAAATTAGTGTTATAATGATAAAATATTGAGCCAAGCCAAAGCCACACAAGGTGCCAAGGAGAGATGGAGGTAGCCAAGCTTTTATTGATGCAGACTTTATGAGCACAAATTGAGCAAGCCACTACAAAAAGCACTTTAGAGCATCCAAAGAAGGTAAAAGAAGGTTTCTTTTACATTTTATTTATGTTTTCCATTCATTTTTTGTTAACTAAGCTCCACCTTTGAGATATTCTTAGGGTGTTATTTTAGTGTGTTTTTGAATTGATTTGGTTTATTCACTAACATGATACATATGCAAGCAACAAGCAATTTGGATTAGAGCCACATATAAGGACATGTTCAAATGTCTGCATATACGAGCAAGAAAGCACAAATAAGGGACATGAACACATATCCAAGGCATACATACATAGAAGTTACGTAGAGACAAAGAACAATGCCATATTTAAATGCCCCCGAAATGGAAGAAGCATAGGAAACACAATTAAGTCTAAACTAGTAAAGCTAGAAGTGAAAGCATGTATAACTATGTAGTAAAAATCTATGTAAATGCAATGATGTACATATATTGATTCTAACTAGTGATAGTCAATAAAAAATATAATCAATGAGTAGTAATGATCAATATCTAGATATATCAATGCATAAATTAGAATGTATAGTATGTAAGGATAGAACCTAGTAGTAGTAATTGTGTATAAGATTCCCTAGAGTGGTCTAATGTATCAAATGAATAAACCTAGATCAGTGTATATGCCCCCAATGGGTAAATGATAGCAAGTCTTGATTAGTGCAGCGGATCAAATTCCTTATGTAATTTGAAAGCACTCAAAAAAAAAACAAGTGAGATATCTATATATGATAAAACCAATTATACTAAGATAGCTAGCATATGTAATATCTAGCAGGTAGCAGAAATGTAAACATATCAATGTATACAATCTATAAATTTTATATTTTTTGAGTAATATTTGAATGTTTTTTTTTATTTTGACATCTTATGTTATTTTTTTAATTTTTTGTAAATAGTCTATATAAGAAATGTACAAGGAGTGAGAGAAAAGGAAGTATATACAAAGTAAATACTAGAAAAGTAAATGAAGTAGTATACAAGCAAAGTGTAATGTCTATATAGGCCCAAGAGCACATCCATGGCATGTGGATAATCAAATGGTGGATCTGGTGGAATATCATCTAGTGTCAGATACTGAACCTATCTAAACTCAAATAAGTTATCATCATTACAATCATTATACCAATTTGTATGTATTATTGGGGCCTTACCCTTGGCATGAGTCTAGAGTCTATGAATTTGAATGGTGTGATTCTCAGTTGTGTAGGATGCCTCTTGCATAGTACTAGGTTAAACCACATTAGACTATAGAATATCTATGTGAAACTTGTGGTTCTCATCTATGTCATCATGTAAGATGTGAACCATGTGTCCATCATGAGTGAATGTCAAGCATATTTCTGACCAATCAACTATGGAATCTATTTATTATAACCATGTACTACCAAGTGTAAATTGTATATGAGTGTCAATGATCAAAATGAAACATAATTTATTGGTCACCATGGGGCCACATGCAACTGGTAGTGTAATATGTCAAATAGAATCCTAATAGTGTATGGTATGTTATAACTCACTCTCCTGATAACTAATGTGGTGTAAAAATTCTAAATTGAAAGTATTAGGATCATAATCCTCATCTATATCCATATGGATAAATATATCTCTATTACAAAGATATGTATAGTCAATGGATCATGTCATGAATATCTATCAGTGAAGACTTTATCACGGTGCTCATATCTATGAAGCAGCTCATATCACTAGTGGTGGTACCTATGGATGTGGAGGATATATCATCTACATAGTTCCCTTAGCCTTAAATTTATTAATTTTATGCTTCATTTTTGAGCATGTGTTTGTTTCATGTCTTGTGAATCTATGAAAGTGGAAAAAGGGTTTCCCTTCATGTGTTGACAATCTAATAAATAATCTATGTTAGATTGTGGGTAATATCAGTAATCCACTATCAAGTAGTAGTTATAAGATATGGTGTGGTCTTTCTTATAAACTCCCTACCTAAATTTATATGACTAAATCAATATCCATAGATAGATAAAGGGATTTATTACTATATATAGCTAAGTATAAGATCTCATAGTTATAGGATCCTGAATAAGTGCCTTTGAATTATCTATGTACTCTCATGGGCCCACTTGTGTAAATATTAATCCACATAAATAATCATCCATATCTATAGGTGGTTGATCATCCTCTATAGTGGCTTGTGAATCTATATTAGAATTATGAATGTGAGCCTCTTCTAAATTAACAAGTAGTGGTAACTAGGCTATAAGGATCTCATCCTCTATCCTAGGTAAGCATGTCTATACTATCAAATGTTATTCCTCTATAATCAGTGAGGTAAACTATGTTATATAAATCTCTAGAGATGTTATATGAGCAGTATTTCTAGATTCCCCACCTTATATGTATGCATCTGGTCAATGGGAATTTTATGAGGTCTGGGTTTGATGAAAATATAAGGTGTCATAGATGATGATGTAATCAGTGTAAGAGGCTCAGTGAGTCTACAATATCTAAATGATTGATTATATATTGTATATGTGTATAGGTACCCATTATGCAAAAATTTGACACATATATGAAGAGTATAAGGTAAAACATGTATCCAATGTCTCTTGAGTAGCAAGTCATAATGTAAATGGTTTGGCATCACCTAAAAGTGTGTAGATAATGTTTTTAGTCCCACTGTAATGTCCAATGTGATTGAACCCAATGTATATCAAGGAATGTCATCAAACCCTTGGATATTATTTTATATCTTTTAAATAGATGCTATATCAACCCCCATGGTTTTTTGAAATGTGATGTTACATATATTAAGTTCTACTCCACTATCAATGAGAACTCATTTAATAGCTATGTTATTGATTTGAACTTGAATGAAAAGTGGAAAATTCTAATCAATTACTAATTGTGAAGGTAAGTCCTCATTATAAAAATATATCACATCTTCTACATCCTTTATAGTATTCATGATAGATGCAAAATAGGATGGATCGATATCACAATGCATATATGTATGACTATGTGTTTGAAAAAGAATATCTTTAAATATTATTTATTTTTGAAGTAATTCTAATATAGATATTTTGGCTGGTGTATTTCTCAACTAATATACTATATCAAATTCTCTTTGTTGGTCTCTAGATCCCATTTTAGTATGCTAGGTATGAGGAGGGATGGTAACATTACATTGCTCTTGTATAGGTTGAGTAAGCACCCTATTTTGCTTAGTGATAGATAAAATCATAGGATCTATTATTTGTCATGGGTGAGTGGTAGAGGTAGGATGGCAGTGTCGATAATCAAGTCATCGAGGTGGACGTAGAATAAAAAGAGTCCTCTAAGCCTATTTTCATCTACTAGTAATTGGATTTAACTCAAACTGAGCCATATAGAAATGATCCACAAAAAAATGGGACTCACATGATGGACAACTAATATGTAAAACAAGCTTAGATCAAGTCAAATCCATGATATGAGTAACATACATGTGTATTTTTTATAAATATTTGGTAATAAACATACTAATAAAAGTACAAAGCTTTGTACCATGAAGTGAAAGATGGATTCCATAATGATAATCATGGTAATAATCTATAAATTAAGATTGACTAACTGCTATAAATTTGAAACCTAGGGTGATCTAGGGTTGTGGTTTGTGTAAATTAGGGCTGGTTTACAAATATTTAAATTTTATTTAAATAAATGAAAACCTAATGTAAGGTTTTGATTTAATGATCTAGATTAAGCCAAAAAATTAGAAAAATAGAAGTATGCAGCCCTAATTTAGTACACAAAAATTTGGATTAATGCAAACTAGGGTTTGAAGCAATATTCAAAGTAAGTCAGGTTCATCATATGATTTAACGTTTTAAGGTCTTACAAATGTAATTCCTAAGTTAGATTAAAGGGATAAGATGTCTAAATTAGTTAAATAATATGAAATAATTAACCACTAATTTTTTATTATTTTTGACTTATTTTGACTTTCTAAAAATAATAATAAATGTGTGTAAATAGAGACTTATCTAGAAAATGACTATCATGGAAGATCTGGGTTCTAAAAATTAGGTTCTAAATAGGTCTAAGTTTTGTTAACAAGGTCCTTGGGCCTGATTCATCACTGGACAGTAGCACCCCACCTAGATAGTAGCACCATGAAAATTTCACTAGTATCCTCTTTGTAGGACTATTCCTATTTTCTAAGAGCACCTATGCTTATGTTTCTGGGTTTTATTCATGTGTGCATGAAATCTAGATCTATATATTATCCCTAGAATATTTGATTTAGTGTGTAAACCCTAATCCTCCTTACAAGTATGGAATGAAAAATAAATGTGTTCATTATAATGATAGGTTGGACACCCTCAACACCCCATTGTGAAGAGATTTTCCTACATACCAACACACTAAGGAGGGATCAAGCCCAATGTAGTACTCCCACCTAGTCTTTGGTGCAAGTGCAAGTGAATTCTAAAATGAGAGTGGTATTGAATGCCTTGAGTGTGACTTAGATTGAAAATATTTAAAATATGGGCTTAGGGTAGTTGTAGATGGTAGTATGTATAAGTAAGGAAAAACAGGGATCAATTGCCTTGATTTTGCTGAAATTTTTTCTTATTTAAATAGGCTTTTTACATCTATTTTATATCTAGTGGATAGAGGTATAATAGTCTTATATTTATAGTTATTTATAACTTATGTAGATAATAATATGTACTTAGTCTGATCATAGGATGGGAACACATTTTAAAATATATCCATTCGATAGAGTTAGGTCGAGGGACACTAGTGCCAAGTTGGGGGAAAAAGTACCATGTGGCTTTAGTGTCCTTAATGTGGTGCTAGTGTTAAACTAGAAAACTATTGGGCACACTGGGTTGAGATCTAGGAAAGTTTTTATGGGGCTATGTTTGAGATAACAGAATAAGTTTATGGTCTACATTGTGGCTAGAAAAGTGTGATAAAGACTCTCGAATAGGTCTAGGAATAAGCTAGAAGTTGATTTTCTCAAGCAACACTCTTAGCATCCAAATGCCACTTTTAGGTGATTATGTTATGTTATATGATTTCAAATATAATACTTAATCATCTAGGAAAGTTATAATTTTTTTGGATGAGACCTTATGTGATTCATGATATTTTATAAATAGGTGCATGCAAGTTGAAAAAAATTAGATGGTGAAATAATTCTTAGGAATTTAAATGGAAGTAGGCTCAAGATTTATAAAATGTAAATTATAACTAACCCACTGAGTAATAAGTCATATGCCATAATATTTTTGTTATTTTTTCTAGGTTACTTTTTGTTAGTTTTTATTTTCTCCAAATAATCACATAATTTTTTCCTTATGCCATTATAGTAGTAATCAAGTGTAAAACCTTGTAAGTCCAAATAGGTGAGTTGAATGATGGATTTTATTGACATCCCTTACATCTAAGTGATTATGGTAGAGTTTTATCATGCCATTTTGACTATAAATCTTGTAAAATTTCAATTTATATTTTAGGGTTTTATGTTAAGGTTTTATGTTAAGGTTTTATGTACTTTCAATTTTTTATTATGAAAATTCTCATGTGTGTAGATAACATTTATTCTCAAAATAAAATCACCATTTCCCATTAAGTAAATTCTTATCCCACAATTAATTCTCCATGAATATTATTATTCTTAAGGCACTATTTTCACCTATATAGATAAATCGAATGGATATTTTTAGCATGATATAGACCGACCATGGATTAGGTTGATGCACTAGAGGAACTAGCACATTTTTAGTCTTAAGTAGGTTACACATGTTGAAAGAAAGCTCAAATGAGAAAGGAATGATAAAAAACTATATAATGTGCACAATAATTTAACCAATTAAATGGATACATAAGGTCTACAAGGAAATGTAGCATTAATAATGAGAGGCATTATGATTAGTAATGTAGGAAAGAATAAAAGGTGTACAAGTCATAACTAGAAGGGTCCCAAAAGAGATGATAAGGAATGAATCATGAATAGTTAATAACAAGGTATATAATTCACACTAAAAACTAATTAATGGTATGCCATATTCCATTAAGTAAATTTAATCATTGATAGAAAATATAAATTTCATTCCACAAGTCATTTTCATCACTATCATTTTTAAATAAATTAACAGCCATAAAGTATAGAGAAAGTATAACAAGCAAGGGAATGAAAACTCAGCTTGTGTTTAATATAATTAAGGTATTTGGGAATATAATTCACTTCTATATAGGTTTGTGGTGATTTTTCAAAAATAAATTAAAGAAAAGGTAGAGTTAATGAAAATTAAGGTTACTGTTTGGAGTAGCTACCATTAACACATCATGAAGCTTGAAGCCAATGTGAAAACTTAGGGTTATAGATATAGGATTTCAATACTACTTCAATATTAAAATATTTGGAAAAATAAACAATCCAATATTGTTTCAAAGAGGTTTACGTACAATAATTTTGATAAATAATGATCCAACCACTACATCCACAACCAATAAGAGATTCATAAAATACATAGAACCAATATCAGATGAATCAAATTTATTTAAGGAAAGATAGGATAAAGTAAAATTTATATAAATGCACTACTCCAAGCCCTGTTTATGTGAGGAAGATTAGGATTAAAATGTCCAAAAATTTAAAGCTAATGATTACAACCATCATGAGGTAAAAATGAAAAATATTTAATGAAGGGATATGTAATGGAAACTTGTAAGGTATGCAGGAATGGAATAATATAATCAAACATGAAAATTCAATTTAACACTCAATAATATTAGCATATTTTATTTATTTGAGCTTCCATAATTCAAGAAACCAAAAACATTGGTTAGGTTTATACTTTTTCACATCCATGAAGAGTAGTAATGAGATTACATCAAGCATATCAAAAGGAGATAAATAGTGTAAAAATTTGAAGAGGACATTCTATTCCTTAGGTTTCTATTGATATATCCATATAAGGAAGCTTCAAGTGATGAAAATAAGTTAGATGATGACACAAATAATATAAACCTCTAATTGGAGGAAATAATATGGGATAAATTTTGTATAATCTACTTTGAGTTGAATCCTAATAATAAGAAAGACAAGTGTCAAGTTGGACAAGGACAAAAAAAACAAGTGGATATGCAAGTGGGTCACACTAATCTATTTTAATACAAGAGGGAGGATGTAGGGGCACCCAATACAAAATAATAATACCACACAATAGTCTCAAGCCTCATCTAGTAAGATGCCCAATAAATCATAAGGTAAGAATCACATGGCTTAAGAAGTGTTAAAATAAAAATATTTAAAAACATAGATTTTGAAGGAAAGATATCACATTACAAGAGATGGAAGGTTTCACAAAAGGTTTGGACCCAAAAAAATTACCTACATAAAAATCCTCACCTAACCAACCCACATGACCTCTATTTCCAACACCTAAACATATATCAGCGTCTTTAATTCCCATCAACACTCTATTCATCATGGTAATCTACACCTACCACTCGTAAGCCACATCATCCAAAAGTGGAGATGTAAATACTAATATATCTCTATGCCTTTTCCTAAATTGGATGACCCAAGAATAGGATTACCTAAGATGCAGGGTTCAATAAGTAACCATTTGGATGATATTGCATAGTTAGAGGGAAGAGTTTGGAAATAAATGATTAGTATATTCCATTGTGTTATAAAACGATTACATGGGGGGATACAAGGGGTGAATTATAATGAACAAATTTTATAATTAGAGGAGATGCAAAGGTATTTTATATTGGATGGGATAAAGGATTTACACATAAAGGACCTTTTGAAATATAATAGAATATAAAATAAAAGAAGGAATGAATTGGAGGAGGAAAAAGAAGATGAAAAAAGAGGAAATTGTTGAGTGGTGTTGTCATTAATGTGAAGGCTGATGGCCTTGATGTTAAGATGCATCTGGTGAAGATGAATGGTGAGTGGTATTTGAGTTATGATCTTGTGTGCTTGATGTGACAAGGAAACCATGTGACATGAGAGAATTTGAAGGCAACATAATGTCTCTTCTATTGAGAGAGAATTTGAAGGCAACCTAATGATTCTTTTGTTGATCAATGATCAAGGTTGTTACTCAGTTTTGTCTTTGTTTTTGGAAGGCTTATGTCAAGTTTTATGGTGCTCTAGTGAAATATGAACAAGATCAGTTGTCAAGTTCTTATCAAAGAAGAGTGTTGTGATGAGGTTTGTATGAGTTTATTGAAAAGAGTGTTGCAAAGGAGAGTTGAGTGTTGTTATGATGAGATAATTTCTTAAGAATAAGATCCTTGTGTCAAGTATCAATAGCTTAAGGAGTCTTTTCATGGCCTATTCATGTCATGAAGAGACCTTGTGTGAAGGCATGGGCTTGGTTGCTTGGTGAGATGAGTGGTCTCTAGACCTTGTGAGAACAAGTGAATAGTAAATTTTGGAGAAGTCAATAAGCACACACTTTTTAAAGGTTGTTTTTCATTGTGTTTTAATTAAAAATAAGTGTAGATACTTGTATAAGTGTTTCAAGTTTTGAGTGCTTAATAAGCCTAGTCATGGCACTAGTCATAGCATGAAGAGACCTTGTGAGAAGGTTTGAGTATAATGGCTTGCTGAGATGAGTGCACATATGAATGAATGGATGTATAAGGTTTATTGAGAATTAATGTGAGGCATTATATCACTCATAATAGTCTCAATGTGATCTTATAGGGGTAGGAACTACAAATCTAGTTTGTAACTATGCCATTTCTATACCCTGTCTGGCCTAATGAGGCATCATGATCTATTTTCAAGGCCTATGAAGGATATAAATTAGTATATAAGTTTATTAAGTTTTTTATTGATGTGGAGAGAACATGAAAATAGGCATGAAGGTCAATTTCAAGGCCTAATGTGGTTTGCAGGTCAAGGTTTAGAGTAAAAAGAGAGAGATGGTGTCCAAATGAGGTATGAGTTTCAAATTTCAAGATAATAATGAGCATGTGAGCATTGTAAATGGTGTAATAGATTATATTATATGTTTTTAACAATTATTAGGTCAAAATTTTAAGGTTTACTCTTTAAAAAATGTTTTAAGGTCTCTCAAATGGACAGGATGAAGAGTTATCTACTTGAGAAGGTTTTTCAAGTGTTCATTGGCATGTGTAGCATATGAATGAGGAAATACACTATTAATGGTATATTGGAAAGGTTAATAAATCAAATTTATAGGAATTAGTTTTTTTAATGAGGGGATAAGCTTTAAGAATGATTGCTAATAGTGAAAGTTGGTTTAAACCCTCTTAGAACCCTAATAAGGACCCGATGTTGAAAATATTGATCAAAAATGCCCAAAAATGATTGTAATGATATATAAGTGATTTTAGGCTGTATTAAACTCTCCTAGGAACCTATAGGTTTGATTGGTTTGTTAGGTACATGAGTAGGCCCTATAAAAAAGTGTATATTTCTTAGAGATTTGATGTAGCAGTCAGAGTTAACTGAGTCAACATATGAAAATAGATGAATTTTGAAGATTAATACTTTTATTTTATGTCCATTATGGTTTATATATAGGTTATATTCCTAAATTATGATAAACCAGTCATCCAAGTTAGCCAGTCACTAATAGACCTAATTCTGGAAATAGTGAAAAACTTAAGCAGTGGTGAGAAGAGGTTTATGAATGTGTTATCATGGAATAGCTATGAGAAGAAGTGAATGGAGATGTTTTTTAGGAATTTTAAGGAATTTCCATGTATGTTATAATTTATGGAGGTCAATGGTTATAGTGAAAAAATTACTCACAAGTTGACTTGTCTAGCTCACTAAGGTTTGCATACAATGAGGTTATGAGATTGGTTTATAAGACCTATATGTCCATTTGACCATATTTTATTAATATATGATAATTTTATAATTATATTATTGGATAATATAAATTATTCAAGATTCATGAAAGATGTCTATATAGGTGTTGGAGGTCTAAGTCACAATGACTGGTCTTTAAGGTAAATTCGCAGTTCTGGGTAAGTTGTGGTGATGAATTTGATGTCATATGCTATAAGTTTAATAATATAATATATATATGGTGTTTTTTTTTAATTTAAATTAGTTATACTTATTTTTTAAATCTTTTAAGTTCATATAAAAGTTTGAAATTTTGAAACCAAAATGACTTGACTATTTTTGCTCTTACAGTGTGTACTGAGCATAAAAGATTGGTCTTCAAGACCAATATTTGACATTAGACCTTGTGATTTTTCTTATTTTTAAGTGGTATAGAGAGTAAAAGTATATTTTAAAATTATAATTAGTCATTTTAATTATTATTTTATGTGTTAAATATCAATGTGTTCATGATTGGGTTTTGGAGTGTTCTAGCAGTTCTAAGTGGGATATTTGCATAGAAGTGTTTGAGTCCTTTTGCCCTAAGTTATGAAGTATAAATAAAAAATTTATGACCTTTAAATAATTTATATACTTTATATATGATTTATTTCCATGTTTTTTTAATCTAATTTGTATTTAATCTTTAGTAGTTCAAGACAAACTTTTTGTAGGTTCATAGGCCTAAATGTGAATAGTGTTAATGGTGTGCTTCAAGTGGTGGTTGGAGATAAAAAGTGTCATGGACCTAAGATAAGATTAGTGAGTGTATATTTTAGTGTAATATGAAGTGTTCCTTAAATGTGTGGAGTTTTATATTATTCCAAGGAGATCAAAGGGTAACATGTGCTAATGAAGGTCTAATTGAATTAGGTCTCCTTAAGGCCTAAAAGAGGTTTTGGTCTTTAAAAATGAGGATGACATGTTGTAATGATTGATTTATGTATGAAAATATTTATAATTCATATTTAAATGTTTAGTCAAGGATTAAAATTGATATGATTGACTAATAGGTATATGATCAAGAGGCTTGTATATATACAAGGCAATTTTAGGCCTATTTGTGTGTCTAGAGTGTATGCAAATGTTATAACACATTGTCGAGTAGAAAGAGGTATTGTATACCATTGTAGGAGTATATAGGAACTATTATGAAGATTTTATATATGTTATATGTATGAAAATAAAGTTCACATTACCTAATATATTTTTAAGAGACCTATTTGAGCGAAGAATCCTAAAAGGCAGTTTGAGAGGGATAGATCAATGAGAAGATCTAAAGAAGGTGATCATCATATGTTTTGTGAGAAACAAGTTTTTTTTATGTATGATAATTAATTCAATGGTTAATATTATACATGAAATCAATTTTGTCAAGAGATATGTATAAGATTATTTTCTACAACTATCATAATGTGGGACACATTGCAAGATTATGTTCTAATAGGGCATTGAGTCAAAAAAAAAGGTTTGAATCCCCTAGAGTGTAATATAGAATTAAAATGAATGTGTGGAGAAGAAATAAAATAAAGGCGAGTTTTGATCAGTCTACAATCCCAAGTGGACTATTTGATATGATATAACACATTTTAGATGTGAATTCAAGTTAGGAATGTTCATTATCAGCTCAAATTGTTGACCACATAGATGTTGAAAAGGTAAAGCATAAGGTGTCAATCAAGCCTAACAAGATATTGAAGAATATTAAATCTAGGAATCACTTGAGTTTTTGTTGTGTTAGTGCCCTATGAAAAGGGGTGATTTCCTTCGACTTCATGGAGACACTTTTTAGATAGAATAAGCATGATGGATGCTTGATTTGAGGGGGAGATATTTAGGTTGTTCATTAGCTCCAAGTTTATTTTATGATAGGAATATGGTGTCCTAGTACGTGATCAAATATTTTTTTCATATCAATCATGTCAAGGACAAGGTGAGTGGTCTTAAAATCTAAGTCCATTTGAAGGAGGTATGCATGGAGTAAGGGGGATCATGTTACAATAATGCTTCATATTCTATATGTTGATATTATATTACAAGAAGGTGTGATTCCATATGGTATTATGTGGAAGACCATTTTCATTAATTTCAAATCAGGAAAAAGTTCAAAAATGAATATTGACAAGATTAAGGAGATCTAAGTGATCAGGTTGAAGAATGTTTTGCCATAAATGACAAAGGGGGAGTTTATTGAGTAGTGTTGTCATTTATGTCAAGGTTGATGTCATTGATGTTAAGATTAATTTGGTTAATATGCATGGTGAGTGTTCTTTGAGGTATGATCTTGTGTGCTTGATGTGACAAGGAAGCCAAGTGACATGAGAGAATTTGAAGCAGCCTAATGTCTCTTATATTGAGAGAGAATTTGAAGGCAACCTAATGATTATTTTGTTGATAAATGGTCAAGGTTGTTTCTCAATTTTTTATTTTATGTTGGAAGGCTTGTGTTAAGGTTTATGTTTCTCTAATGAAAGATGATCAAGGTCAGTTGTCAAGTTCTTAGCAAAGAAGAGTGTTGTGATGAGGTTTGCATGAGTTCATTGAAGAGAGTGTTGTAGTGGATAGTTGAGTGTTTTTGTGATGAGATAAGTGATTAATAAATATATCACCATGTCAATTATAAAGATATTAAGTATTCTTTTCATGTCATGAAGATACCTTGTGTGAAGGCATGAGATTGGTTGCTTGGTGAGATGAGTGGTCTCTAGACCCTATGAGAAGGTGTTCATAGTGAATTTTGGTGAAGTAAGTAAGAAGAATATTGTGAGAGTTTTTTTGGAATTGTGTGGTCATGAAAAATAAGTTTAGATACTTTTATAAGTGTTTCAAGGTTAGTTGTCAAGTTTCAAGTACTTAGGAAGCCTAGTCATGACACTAGTCATAACATGAAGAGACTTTATGATAAGGTATGAATATGATGTCTCGGTGATATGAGTACACATAGGAATTAATATATGTATAAGGTTATTTGAACATGAATTTGAGGCATTAGATCACTTATAAAATAATCAAGGTGAGCCTACATGGATAGGATCTATAGATCTAGTTTACGACTAGACCATTTCTAAACCCTACTCGGCCTAATGAGGTATCATGATCTATTGTCAATGTCTATGAAGGATGTAAAGTATTAGAAAGGTTTCTTAAGTTTTTTAATGATGTGGAGAGAACATGGAAAGAGGCATAAAGGTCAGTTTTAAGGCCTAATATGGTTTGTAAATCAAGGTCTAGAGAGAAAAGAGAGAGATGGTGGCCAAATGAGGTATCATTTTCAGATTTAAAGATAAGAATGAGAATGTGAGCATTATAAATGGTGTGATATATTTTAATATATGTTTTGAACAAGTCTAAGGTCAAATTTTTAAGGTTTAAGCTTGAAAAAATGTTTTAAGGTCTCTCGAGTGCACAAGATGAAGAGTTGTCTACCCAAGAAGGTTTTTCAAGTGTTTGTTGGCATGTGTAGCACCTGCATGAGGACATAATCTATTCATCATATATTTTTAAGGTTCTTATCACAAAGTTATAGACATTATTTTTTATAATGATGGGCTAACCTTTATAAATGATTGTTAACAGTGGAAGATGGTTTAAACCCTCATAAAACCCTAATAAGGACCTGATGTTAAAGATATTGATCAAAAGTGATCAAAATGGATTTTCATGGATATATAAGTGATTTTAGTTTGTATTAAACTCTCCCAATACCTCCAAGTGTGATTGGTTTTTTAGTTGTGTCAGTAGACCCTATAAAAAAGTGCACATTTCTTAGAGACTTATTTTAGTAATCAGAGTTAACCAAGTCAAAATATGAAAATGGATGAAGATTTAATATTGAGAATTTTATTTTATGTCCATGGTGGTTTATTGATAGGCTATATCCCTTAATTATGCTAAACTAGTCATCCAAGTTAGTCAATCGCTAATAGGCCTAATGGTGGAAATAGTGAAAAACCTAAGTAGTAGTGAGAAGAGGTTTAGGAATGTGTTATCATAGAATAGGTATCATGTATGAAACCAACTACATGGATATGTTGTCAAATAATTTTAATACATGATCATGTTTGTTATAAGTTTTGGAGTTTAGTGGTTAGTCAAAAAGTTGCTCACTTTCTAGCTCAGTGAGGTTTGTATACAATGAGGTTATGAGATTGATGTTCAAGACCAATATTACCATTTGAACATATTTTATTTATAATAATTTTATAATGATACAATATGTTCATATACATGATTCAATATTCATTAAATATGTTTATATAGGTTTTGGAGGTCTGAGTCACCATGATTGGTGTTTAAGGTAAACTGGTAGTTCTAAGTAAGCAAGTTGTAGTGATGAATTTGATGTCTTATGCCCTAATTTGATGAATCTAATACATATGGTGTTTTTTTTTGTGACTTTAAATTAGTTATATTTATTTTTTAAATCTTTAAATTTAATATAAAATGTTGAAATGTTGAATCCAAAATGACTTGACTAGTTTTGTTTTGATTATGTGTACTAAGAACAAAAGATTAGTTTGCAAGACCAATATTTGACTTTAGACATTATAATTTTTGTATTTAAAATTTATATATAGATGTCAAAGGATATTTTTAAATTATAATTTTTCATGGTAATTATTATTTCAGGTGCTAAAGATCAATTTGTTCATGACTAGGTTTTGGAGTGTTCTGGCAATTCTAAGTGGGCTATTTGTAGAGAAGTGTTTGAGTCCTTTTTCCCTGAGTTGCGAAGTATAAATCATATGGTAATGAATTTAAGGTCATTTATATACTATAAATGTGATTTTTTTCCATTTTTTAATCTATTTTTTGTCTAATCTTCACTAGTTTAAGATAGACCTTATGTAGGTTCATAGGCCTAATTGTGAACATTGCTAATGGTGTGCTTCAAGTGGTGGTTGGAGCTAAAAAGTGTCATGGACATAATATGATCTTAGTATGGGTATATTTAAGTTTAATATGAATTTTTACTACCATTTTTTTATTTTTAAAGTGTTCCAAGGAGATCAAAGGGTAACGTGTGCTAATGAAGGCCTAATTGAATTAGGTCTCCTTATGGCCTAAAAGAGGTTTTGGTATTTTAGGATGAGGAGGACCTAATATAATGATTTATTCATGTATGAAATTAGTTATAAATCATATTTAAAACTTTATTCAAGTGTGTAAATTTATATGACCAGCTGAGAGGTATATGAGCAAGAGGCTTGTATATATACAAGGTAGTTTTAGGCCTATTTATGTGTGTAGAGTGTATACGAATGATATAGCACATTTTTTAGGAGAATTAGGTATTTTATACCATCATAGGAATATATAGGAACTATTATTAAGATTTAATATAGGTTTTATATATGAAAATCAAGGTGACATGACCTAATCTATCTTGAAGAGACCTATTTGAGCAAAGAAGCCTAGAAGGCAGTTTGAGAGGGATAGAGCAATGAGAAGAGATAAAGAAGGTGATCATCATTTATTTTGTGAGAAATAAGGTTTTATAAAGGTGATAAAAATTATTAGGTTTCTAATTTGGTGCTAGAACATATAGGGGGTTGGTACCTCCTTACAGGTTGGTGCTTGTTAAAGCCTCGCTAAGTTGGTGCTTAGATAGTTGGGGTTGGTGCTCCATGTGGAGTTAGTGATTCACTAAATTTGGTGTTTATCTTATATTAATGTATTCCATTTGTATATATTATTGTATTTTATTCCCATTGAGGGTTTCCCACATATGTTATGTGTTATTGTGTTTCATGCTTATGTGGATATGTGTTTAAGCATGTTTTTCTAGATATTGATTCATAAGATCCAAAAAATGAAGAGAAAATAACAAAAAATTATGATGGAGAGTGTGAAATTAATACAAAGGGACATGAACTTAGAATAAAAATTATGAATATTTATTTATGTGGGATAAAATTCAAGGGGATGGAATGTCTTACCAGACATGCTGACACATGTCTTACTTTTAAAACCATTTATAAGAACCATTCTTTGAAACACCGATTGATTATTTGGTAAAGGGTTAACCTCATACCATGAATTGAGAGTGTGATAATGCACATGGAATTAAAAAAACCAATAGAGGTCTAGTATTTTTGTGCACTTATGAACATGGTTACAGGGTTATCATGTTAAAATGTAGAAAACAACATAGTCATGAAAAGTTACAAAAATAAAATATAATAATTTGAGCATGAGAACATGAAATTATCACTTAATATATATGAATTGGAATTTTAGTATCTAAAACTATGCCATTAAATTTCTATATATTACACAAACATCATAGACAAGGGTAATTTTGAAATTAAGAAGAATATGGATAAGCTTATTTTCATGGTCGACTAGCTGTTAGAAAAAAATCAAGAAGAAGAAACTTGAGATAATGCTAAAAAAACTTGAGAAATTAAAAATTATATTTGATGAGTAACTATAAAGCTATTAGGGTTTATTATACAAACTCCACATTGAATTAGACAATACTAATAAATCATTATTAAACTTTACATGACAAATAGAGGTAATTAATGCACACTTTCTCAATGATCAATAGAAGTAGGAATAATTGGAAACTCAAGTATACCAGATAAAGGATAAATTTTATAGAAATAAAATTCTCAAGGATATAAAAGTGATAGGAGAGTAGATATATGGAAATAACAAATAATTCAAAAAGAAGTTCAAATTTCTATAATGAAATACAAAATTATGATGAAGAAGGGACCCTTTGGGAAGTGTTGGAAGGGGTTACCAAAGAGATTAAGATGAAAAAATTGAAGGCCATCAATCTATGAGAACAACCATCAATAGTAAAAGGATTATCTATGGAATTATCTAAAAGAACAATTATGGTCGAATCGACACTCTCTAGGGGGAGCAACTTTGTTGTACCCAACATCCCCTCTTTCTTTAAAGAAAAATGGGGACCCACTTTTTTCAATTTGTAGCCTTAAATTTGAGCCCCTCTTCTATATGTTTATGCAAAATCTAGGATAAAATTGATAATCATCCTTTCATTCTTTGGAAAAATGGCATTGGTGTTGTGTTTTCATAGACTAAATCTTATACCTCTCAGGATTTTTTTCCACTTATTTATTTTGGTACTTATTCTTTCAGATGTATTCTATCAGTTATTTTGTCAAGTATCTTTATCAAGTTATTTCTATTGGGCTTATTCCATCAGAAGTAATTCCTTTAGGTCTTTTATCTAACTTATCCTTATTGAACATATTACCTGAAGCATTTGGTCTTTATTAGGCTTTTGTTTAGGCTTTTTTTCCATGGAATTATCTTTGTCATGGACATTGTTGTAAACATTTTATCTAAAAAAATTCCCCTGATGGAATTAGTTCTATGGGATTTTCCCCATGGGCATTTTGCCCAATGAAATAGACCTACTCTTTAGCCTTTTTTTAATGATCCTATGGGATTTTTGCCACAGGAATTTTTCCTAATGAAATAAACCTACCCTTTAGCATTTTTAGAATGACCCTTTAGATTTTTTTATCAAGGGCACTTTTCCCTATGAAGTAGATCCTTCAAAAAATTTGTCATAGGTACTTTACCCTATCAAGTAGACCCTTCACACATTTTTTCCCAATACTTATTCCCACAATAATCTTCTCGTTATAATTTTATTGAAATAGAACCCTAGGGCACATACCCTTCTAATTTTTTGAACATACCCTTTAAAATTTTTACAATAGGCATTTTTCTTGATGAAACAGGTCTTTAGGATAATTACCTCGAACATTTTGTCTAAAACAATTTCCCTGATGATACATGTTAAGGTGTTTGAGTTGTGGACATTTTTTATAATGAAATTGGCCTCTGATATACATACTATAGAAAAAAGCTTGAAACAATTTTCTTACACAAAAAGACCAGAATACCCTATGGTAGATCAAAAGACCTAAGTTATATATATGCTAAAGTCATTTTTTATATATACTTGCAGGAGTAGGGAGTCCTAAGGAAATGACAAGTATCAATCTCACAGGGACTTAAATTGATTTGATGGGCACGTAGACATATTTAACATTCATGCAAATGTTAAAATTAATATCTAAAATAAAAGTTATAGATTAAATTCTAATGATTATGTGGATGTCATTAATGGTAATGAGGACATATTTGATAATCACACAAAATTCAAATTTAAGATCAACATGAAAATGATAGGGGATTAAATTTTAACAATCACATAGATGTCATTGATGGTCACAAGATGTCTTTGATGGTCACATGAATGTCAAATTTAATATCAGTAAGAAAATGATAGGGGATTAAATTTTGATGGTCACATGGATGTCATTAAAGGTCATGAGGATGTATTTAATGATCGTATGAACATCAAATTTAAGCTTGTAAATTGGTCATTTTGAAATTAAAGGTAGTGGGCCTAAGTAGATCAATGGCCAATGTTAATATATATAGTTGATCTAACAGTGTGAGACTGATAGAGACTGTTCGAAGGAATGAGGATGTAACAAGTGTCAATCTCATAGGATTCAATGAGTCAAAGCACTAAGATTTATGAACTACATTAACTTAAACATACATGATCGATGGTGTGAGATCAACATGGAAAATTCAAAGGTCCCAAAATAAGTTAGGAGCTACTAAGTGGCATAAAAACATTTTATTTATGACTATAAAGAGCACAGAGGCCACACATATCTATAAAGTGGCATGCTCACATTCCATCATGTAAAAGATCGAATGGTGTGAGTCAATAGTGGACTTTTCTAAGATCTAGACTCAATGAGGTAGGGATGTGTGTCATAAAGGAAATAATCATATTTTGAAAGGCAGAAAACAAAACAACATAAATAGAGAATTTAGATATTTAAAAACTTAAGCTATATGTATGACAGACATTGGCTCTCATAGTTAAGCTAACATATGAAAATACATGTTTTAGAACTAATTTGGTTAGTGAATACAAAAATGAAGATCCGGTAATAGAACATAAGAAGGTTAAAGTTACATGGCATCTCAAAGGTAAATTAAATTTAACACTATCAAATATTTCAAGATAAGGAACTTGTAAATCATTCCAAAGGGATATTCTATAAAAGCATGGATAACATCCAATGCACAATTTAGCTAGATTAGTCACAGCTAATAATAGTGTCACTAGTTCTAAAAAAGTGGTAAAGTGGTACTTGTCTTAAACATAAGTCTAAGATCCATTTTAAAGTGGATAATCTAAAAGATCAACAAGTTGTTCTCACAACCTATAAAAGGAGGAATGTGCAGTTTTGGAAAATGGCACATATATTTTAAAGTTTGCATGCAATTCGAGCTATAATTTTAAAAATTACCTTCATCTTCATACACATGCACATGTTTCATAACTTTTGTAAAGGCTAATTTAAAATGATAACTATAAGTAGACTCTTATATAGTTTTCAACCACATTTAGAACTCAAGTTCTAACTATGACATGTGATGACTTTGCATGAACTTGGAGGATGAGGAGACCACTTCCCCAAGTCTATATAAACAATTGTAATCCAACTTGGATATTTGGTCAAAGAATTTTGAATACAGGAGAAACATCAATTTTTATCATCATTGAATGTGTGTGTATTTTATTTCTAATTTATGTGTAATTAGTTATTACTTTATTTGATTGTATGTTTCAATAATTTTTAGTGTGCAATAGCTATGAATGGATTCTTGATTATTTTGATTGATATCCTAATCTGTAGATGTACAACAACTATTGAAATAATGGTAAAATATATTGGTTAAGATAGTCAAGTTGTTTGATTCATAATTCTAAATGTGTAATAGTGCTTTATTTGATGTAGTTTTTTGTGTGTGTGCCAAAGATGCCTCAAATACTTCACTAGTCTGAACCATAGTCTCTTGAGTAAGAGTATGCAAAAACTTCCCTAAAAAGAGCAACCTTTGTTTGAGGCCTATAAATTTCCTGCATCATTTTCTCCTTAAACTTCTTAATCATGTCTCATTATGTGTGTGAAATTATTGCTAGCAATAGACATAGGTTCTGAGAACATCAGTCTATTTAGAAACCAACTAGGCAAGTAGTTCCTAAAAACCACAAAGCCTTCTTTTCTACCTTATGCTTCCCTAGTTTTTTAGTTTTTTTCAATATCTATCAACTTTAGATTAAAAACCAACCATCCATCTAGCTCACATAGAGATTCACTACCTTTTAGGGGCCACATCTATGTCCAAAAACCCTTGTCAACAACCTACATGCCCTATTAACTATTCCATCAATAGGTTGTTCCAACCACAAACCTATAACTCATGCCCTAGAGTGGATTTTATCTCCATTAAGATCTTAAAACATTAGAGGTTACCTCATTTGACTATGGTGTGCATAAAATCCACATCAATATTTTCACTAGTGATAGAAGGAGGGTAGCACCCCTAATAATATTAGTTATCCTTTATGTAGAGTTGTATTGGAGTCACCAAGGAGAGTGACCAGATATGATTCCCAAGATGGTTTTCTAATCTCACTCCTGACAAATCATAGGAGACTTAGAACTATGCCAATAGTCTCAATTCATAACAATCCACCTCTTCTAATAGGGAACCCCTTACCCATAAGGAACCCTTTACCTATTAATCAACCAATGGCTAATCCCTAGTTAGTTGGATCTATTATTTTCATCCCAAGAGATGTGCATGATTTACCTAGGAAGCCTAAGAATTATCTACCATCCTTTTCTCCTTCATGAGCAAGGATACTGGAAGAACATATCAAATCCTTCAAAGTTACTTTAAGATTAATGAATGTTGTTGGTGAAGATATTGCATGCATATATTCCATTTTACATTATTGGATGTTGCTTAGGATTGGTATTTAAATTTAATAGATAAATCCATCACTTCTTGGGATGAGTGTCAAGTTAATTTTCTTGCACAATTTGGATAGGTTACCAATACCAACATAATATACCATATCTTCACTAGTATGAAGAGAGAGCCTAATGAGCCTATCCAAGTTTTCAATACACGATTTCAAAATATGTATAATTGGTTAACCCCAAGGTAAAAACTAGAGGAAGCATTAGCATTAGAAATTCACAAGAACACATTGGATCTGATTACCATGGTGTTCTTGAGGAGAGCTATTGAAGCTAATAATTTGGCATGGGCATTCAAATAAGCCATTAATATTGATAGACAACTCAATCCTTAGGTACCCACTATGCCCATTATTCACAATGGCTTTCCCATGTTGAATCTAATTCCACATGTAAGGCAGAATGTCCTATCATTCAATCATAACTAGATATATGTGTTGCCTCCTATGATGCAAACAACATAACCAAACTATGAATTCTTGAACAATCACACATAAGGTAATAGCTACCAAAAAATTAATAATCTACTATGTTTCTTGCTACTATTCTATAAGGCACTGACTCTACAAAGGTAGAACTAGATTCTATTTAGGAGATGGTTCAAAATTTGAGCAATTATTTCTTAAATATGCAAAGGAGGATAGGCAATGCCAATGGCCAAACTAGTAATTCAAATTCTATATTTTAGAGATATAACCAGCCATTCAATAGGCATGTGAACAATATGGATTAGCCTAACAAGCTCCTAGAGATCAACATAGTAGAAATGACTCTTCCCAATTAGTGAAGAATTCATAATACTTCCAAGGATGGTGAACTTAACTACATTGAATTTTGTGCAACATTCAAAATATTTCAAAGAGAAGTGGTTAAATAAGATCATATTCATAATCCTCCTAAATATCATCTGGATCATGGCTCTTCTATCACTACCATGTTCTTTTAAACTCATGAGTTTCCCTTTCCAGGTGAAGATGATAATGAGTTGGAGGAAAACACAAATGAAGTTCATGCTTTCTAGTAATTCCAAAAAGGGGGATAAAATATAAGGAATAATAAGCCACTATAATGTCAACTCCTCCAAATACTACTATGATCTTGCCTAATCCTAAATCTAAAAATAATCTACCTCCTCCAAGAGGAAACAATCAGCCTTAGACTAAGGAGGAACCTAGTAAGGGAGGATATAACATTGTTGAAGACATGAAGAAGATCAAAGAAAATATAACTCTTCATGAGTTATCTTAGATTACCAAACAAAAGGAGCTAATATATAAGTCTATTACTAGGAAGATGCCTATGGAGAAAGTGAAAGCATCTACAAACAAATTAAAAGCATCTAACACCAATGTTATCTATAAGAACAAGCCAAAATTTTCACCCTTTTTTCTCACTATCAAGGCATTCGATAAGAATATTCATAATTACTTAGTTGATTTTAGAGCTTCTACAACTGTCATTCCTACTTTTATATGTGAAAATCTTATTTTGATGCCAAGCCCTTCAAAGAGGATAGTTTCAAAATTGGATAAGATAATAGTCCACGTAGTTGGTGAACTATATATCCAAGTGGCCTCTTAATGGCATGTTCAAATGACCATTGATATCTTGGTGGTGGACATAACTAAAGGTTACAATCTAATGCTAAGTAGAGAATGGTCCAAAGCACTCAATGGATACCTCTCTATAGACTTTTCTCATATATGACTACCATGGAGAGGTTTTACAAATCAAATAAAAATTGACAGAGAGCTAAGAATGAAGTATCCCATCATAGAATATAATGTCAAGAATGAAGAGGTAAAGTATGAGTCTCCTAGCCTTGGTATTTATACTTTTACTACTCAAAATCAATTACAAAAGCTAGAACCCAAAGGTTCCACATAACTATGGCCTTTACACTTTGATATCACTAGATCCAAGCAAGGATCAGGCATGAGAATTGAGCTAATTGATCCACAAGGTAAAAGGTTCTTGGCAGAAAATATATTTCAATTTCCATGCACTAACAATAGATATGAGTATGAGTCTCTAATTCTAGGATTATAGTTTGCACTTAAGAACAATATAAAGCAAATATCAATATTTGGTGACTCAGATCTGGTTGTCAATCAAGGTAGAAATAAATACCAATGTAAGATGTCTTATTTGAGAAGATACAAGCATAGATTATGGGACCTAATTAAAAGATTTAAAGCTTTCAACTTATATCATTAAAATCAAGCTGCCAACTCACTAGCTATTATTATTGCTAATTTGGATCCATTACAATAATCTAAGGTAAAAAGGTTCTCTATTGAATTGGTACTATGTCCTTTCATTCTAAATAATGTAGAAAATTTATAGGTCTTTGGTGATGACCAATATATTATGTAGTTTTTAACTAATTTAGGGGAATTTAAATCCTAAATCATTGATGACAAGGACATTAATCACCTCTATCAAAAATAATTAGACAAATAAGGTATTCTCCAACTTAAAAAGAATTGAATTCCAACCAGGTTGGTCTCTTTAGAAATACCATTCAACATAGACCCCCAAGCTCAACAACTCAGGTAGCCTAAGGTCAATGAATTGATTTTAAAATATAAAATTTAGGAGATGAGCATAGCCCATGCTATGTTAATATTGGTCTCAGTTTTACCTCAAAAGAGAGACAATGAGGGAAAGATCTAATCACTTGGTATAGGTATGTCATTGCCTAGACATATAAAGACTTGAAAGTATATGACTTGCAAGTCATTATTCATATGATTACCTTAAAGCCAGATCATAATACATTTAGACAAAGGTAGAGACTAGTCAATCTTATCTTAGAGCCTCTCATCTAGAGAGAAGTGGAGAAACTATTGAGCACAAAAATCATCTTTCTTATAAGACATTCTACCTGAGTGGCCAATTTGGTCCTAGTAAGAAAGAAGAATGGTGAAATTAGATTATGTGTAAGTTTTAGGAATTTTAATAAGGCTTTTTAAAAGAATAATTATCCCCTACCTTATTTGGATGAGGTGATACAGATAGTAAGTGGTTCTAAAATAATGTCCTTTTTAGAATGATTTTTAAGCTATAATCAGGTACTGGTGCAAACTAAGGATATAATGAAGATGATGTTCACTAAAAAGTGGGGAACTTATGCATATAAGAAGATGTTATTCATATTAATAAATGCAAGAGTGACCTTTTAATGTGCCATGGATCATACCTTCAAAGGACTAATAATAAAATGCATAATCATCTACATAGATGATCTTATGATGTTTTCAAAGAATAAGAAAGACCATATAAGTCACTTATAGACCATATTTGAGAGATGCAAAAGGTTTGGGGTTTCATTAAACCTAAATAAGAGCATATTCAGAGTGACTAAATTTAATATTTTGGGGCACATCATCACCAAGGATGGGATCACCATTGATCTAGATAAAATTTAGGTAATTTTAAAAATTCAGCCACCAAATAGCAAGAAGGAGATTAAATCATTCTTTGGAAATATTAAATTCATAAGGAAGTCCATCTTAGGATTTGTAGAGATTGTTAAACCTTTCAATGCCATTCTTAAATAATATTCCAAAATATATTGGACGATTGAAGCCCAAAATTCCTTCTAAGACATTAAAGATGCGATATCATAGGCTCTAATATTGATCAGTCTAAATTTTAATAAATATTTTTACCTAAACTCATTCACTTCAGAGCATATGATTATTGTTTTTATCACATAAAATAAGGAAGATATCAATCATCCAATTACACTCATGAGCACAAATTTAAAAGATGCATAACTTAGGTATTCTATTATTGATAAATAGAATTTTGCCCTTGTCAAGATAGTGAAGAAGTTTTGGAATTACATTTTGAGGAATAAAACCATTGCCATTATTCCTAATCCTAAAATCAAGCTCACCCTATCATAGAAATAATTAAAATAATGATGATTCAAATGGATGGCCAAATTTCAAGAATTCAACATAGATATAAAGCCTATAAAGATCATTCAGGACCAAGGCATTACTTAGCTTATAACTAAGCTAAATCCTCGTATCACAGTTAAAGAGGTATGTGAAGCTCAAGTATCTAGAGGAGAGTGGTATACTGATATAATATAGTATTTACTTATAGTAACTTGTTACCTAGAACTCAATAGAGAGAGGAGAAGAGATCTAAGGCTCAAAGTTGCTCATTACATGATAAAGAAGGGAGTCCTCTACAGAATAAATTATGAAGGTATTTATCTTAGGTATGTATCAATAGAGAAAGCTAAATAAAATTTAGATAAATTGCATCAAAATATAGGTAGTGGTCACCCATTTGAAAATACCATGGCCCATAATATATTAAGAAAGGGATAATATTGGAAAACAATTTTCAAAGATGCTCATACTCATGTGAGAACATGCCATGAATGTCAATCTCTAGCTAAGAGAGAGGTACACACATCAATGCCTCTGCATATAATTTTTTAAGGAAAGCCATTATCCCAAAGGGGTTTATACTTCATTGACATAATCAATCCAAAATCCTTAGCAATCCATATGTTTATGTTTATTACTACAGACTACTAGCTTAGATGGACCGAAGCCATAGCTATAAAGAATTGTAGAGCACACGATGTGATCCACTTCTTGGAGGAACACATAATAAGTATATTTGGCATACTCATTTATTTGGTTTGTGAAAATGGACCATCTTTAATATTAGTATAATTTATTAAGTGGGCACATGACAACTAGATTATTATCATGTTAGCTTCTAATTATTACCCATAGGGAAATAGACTGGCAAAATCAATGAAGAAAAATCTTATAGATGTAATTAAGAAATTAGTGGGAGATAATCCCAGGGACTAGCACAATTTATTTAAGTATGCTCTTTGGTTAGATTGAAAAAGACACAATCAATCCCTTAAAGCTTCACCTTACCTATTGGTGTATAAATGCAGGCCAGTGTTCCCAATTATATTGAAGTTACCCACTTATCAGTTCATGTAGGACTACATGGAACCAAGTGATAAATTAGAATCAAGATTGTTAAACATAATATCAATGAAAGATTAAAATAATGGGGCCTTACAAACATTCAAAAAACACCAGGATGTGGTCAAGAGGTGGTTTGATAAGAGAGTAAAAGTCAAAATATTCAAGATTTAGGATCTAGTGCTACTTTGGGATAAAGCCCATGAATAGAAAGGACAACATGACAAGTTTTCCCCACTATAGATTGGATCATATCATATTTCATCAATCATTATAAATAATGCATTTCATCTAAAGGACATCCAAGGTAATGATTTTATGTATCTAATCAATAGGCAATTTTTGAATCACTACTTTAGGGTTGTGCATTGACTGATGTCACTGAATAATGAGGGATGGATGAATGTAGTTGTAGGATTAGATTTTATTTCCTACTTTTAGTATTTTTATTTCAAAGATTATTTTATTGCTTTATAGATTAATCTTTCTTACTTTTAAATTTTTTCTTTCTTCGATTAGATTCCTACTTTCTTAGTTTAGGTTTCCCACTTTCTTAGATTAGTTATGTTTTGCTTTCTCTGACAATTAGAATTGTGTTTGCTCTAACTATAACTAAGATAAAAATCCAAACCAATTAAACTTAGTAATTTTAGAAAGGGGGAAAATTAAAAAAGAGAATAGGCAATTTGGTACTTGTTCACAAAATTAGGTGTATTTATGTGTTCTTGAGTCTTCATGATAAAGGTATGTAATCATGAATTATTATGGATTGTGTCACAATTGAATACTTTTACTAGGCATGTGGAAGTTGATCTTAGAGTAATTTTATATAAATTTAGAAATTTTTATTATTTTATTGGATTAAATTCACTTATCAAATTAAATACCTATTATAAACGACAATTTTGGGTATAGATGTGGCTGGCAAGGACATTCTAGTAATGATTTGTTTTATAATTATACTAGCTCACTAGGGTGCCAGCTCTTCTCCTTTCATTTAAAAACAAAATACAAAATAAGAGAATAAAATAACCAATGAGTTCAAAAGAGCAAAATAAAATTTAAATAAAATCAAAAAGGCTCACATGATTAAAAGAAAATAATGGAAAGATAAGAGAATGAGCCTAAGGTATCTTTGTCAAGGATATGGATGCCTAGTTGGTAGTAGAGCAATGCTTTATCTTTTATTTATTTAATGAGCTTTAAGAGATAATAGAATGAAACCTATAACCTCATCAAATCCTTCAAAAAACTCATCATAACAAGGGTTAAATAAACTACATGTTTTGACACACAGAGATCCAAGAATTAGAAATCAAGTATGTTGTGTGAATGAAATTAGGAGTCTCTTTCATGTTTTTGATTTAAATATTATTTTTTGGCATACTTCATGATTGATTTAAGAATTTTTAACTAAAGTTTTGGGTTCTTGAATACTTCAGAGTATTCCCCCTGTAAGTATCCATTTGTTGTACCCAACATCCCCTCTTTCTTTAAGGAGAAATGGAGACCCACTTTTTTTATTTTGTAGCCTTGACTTTGATCCCTCTTTTCTATGTTTATGTAAAATCTTTGAGAAAATTGATTATCAGCCTTTCATGCTTTGACAAAATGGCATTGGTGTTGTGTTTTCATAGACTAAAGCTTATACATCTTGGGAATTTTTCAACTTATTTGTTTCAAGACTTATTATTTAGGATGTATTCTATCAGGTATTTTATCCAGTATCTTTGTCAAGCTATTTATATTGAGCATATTCCATCAGAAGTAAATCCTTTGGGTCTTTTTTCTAACTTATCTTTATTGGAATTATCTTTATCAAACATTTTTTCTAAGGCATATGATCTTTGTCAGGATTTTGTTTGAGTTTTTGTTGTAGACTTCTCTTTGTCAGGGATATTGTTACAAAAAAATTGTCTGAAAAAGTTCCCCTGATAAAATTAGGTCTATGGTATTTTTTCCATGACCATTTTTCCTAACAAAATAAACCTACCCTTCGACCATTTTAGAATGATCCTGTGATTTTTTTTCCATGGGCATTTTGCCCAACAAAATAGACTTACTCTTTAGCCTTTTTAGAATGCCCCTTCAGGTTTTTTGTCAAGGGCACTTTTCCCTAAAAAGTAGAACATTTGGAATTTTTTCCATGGGTACTTTTCCCTATGAAGTAGACCCTTCATGCAATTTTTCTTGATACTTTTTCTCACAACAATCTTTTTGATATAATTTTGTCAAAATAGACCCATAGGGCACATATCTTTCAGACTTTTTAAACACACCCTTTAAAGTTTTTGAACATACCCTTCATACTTTTTGAACATACCCTTCAGACTTTTTACAACGGTCATTTTTCTTGATGAAATAGGTCTTCAAGATAATTGCCTCAAACATTTTTTTTGAAATGATTTCTCCAACAATACATGCTAAGGGCTTTGAGATACAAACATTTTATCTGACAAAATTGGCCTATGATATAAATACTATGGAAGAAAAACTTGAAATAATTTCCATGTGCAAAAGGAACGTGAATACCCTATGGTAAATAAAAATACCTAAGTTATATATATGCTAAAATCATTTTTCATTTATACTTGTAGGTCTAGGGAGTCCAAAGGAAATGACAAGTGTCAAGCTCATAGGGAGTTAAATTGATTTGATGGTCACATGGATGTCTTTGATGTTTGTGAAAACATCAAAATTAAGCTTAAAGATAAAAGGTATAGATTAAATTCTGATGGTCACATGGATGTCATTAATGGTTATGAGGACGTCTTTGATGGTCGCACAAAATTTAATTCTAAGATCAACAAGAAAATTATAGGGGATTAAATTATGATGGTCACATAGATGTCGTTGTTAGTCACAAGGACATCTTTAATGATTGTACAAACATGAAATTTAAGATCAATAATAAAATGATAGGGGATTAAATTCTAACGGTCATCTAGATGTTGTTAATGGTCATGAAGGACATCTTTGATACTCTCAAATATCAAATTTAAGATCATAAATTGGCCATTTTGAAATCAAATATTAGTGGGCTAGCATTGATTTGTACAATTGATCTGATGGTGCAAGATCAATAAATACTTTTCAAATTAATGAGGACATGATAAGTGTCAAGATTGTAAGAGTCAATGAGTCAAAGCACTAAGATCTATGAATTTTTTTAACTTGAGCATAGAGGATTGATGGTGTGAGATGAATGTGGAAAATTTAAAGGTCCCAAAACAAGTGAGGAGATACCAAGTGGCACAAAAACATTTGAGTGAAGACTATAAAGAGCACAGAGTCCCCATAGATCTACCAAGTGGCATGTTCATGTTTCATCATGTAGAAGATTGAATGGTGTGATTCAATATTTGACTTTTCCAAGATCTAGACTCAATAAGGTAGGCATGCATGTCCTAAAGGCAATAGTCATATTTCAAAAGGTAGAAAATAGAATAACATAAATAGAGCATGTAGATATTTGGACACTTATGCTATATTTACAATAGACATTGGGTCTCATAGTTAATCTAACATATGAACACGCATGTCTTAAAAATAATCTAGTTAACGAATATGAAAATGAAGATCCGACAACAGAACATAATAAGGTTATAGTTACACGGTATCTCAAAGGTAAATTAAAGTTAACACTATCAAATCTTTCAAGATAAGGACCCTGTAAATCATTCCAAAGGGATATTCTATAATGGCACGTGCAACATGCAATGCATAGTTCAGTTAAATTGGTTACAACTAATAATAGTGTCACTAGTTCTAAAATGTTTGTAAAGTGGTACTTGTCTAAAGCATATGTCTGAGATCCATTTGAAAATGGATAATCTAAAAGATCAATAGGTTGTTCTAACAACCTATAAAATAAGTCATGTGCAATTTTGAAAAATGATGCATATATTTTGAAGTTTACATGTAATTTGAGCTATAATTGTTAAAATTGCCTTCATCTTCATACACATGCACATGTTTCATAACTTTTTCAAAGGCTAATATAAATAGATAACTTTAAGTAGATTCTTATACAATTTTCAATCACAGTTAGAAACCAAGTTCTAACTATCACATGGGATGACCTTGCATAAACATAGAGGATGAGATGACCCCTTCCTGAAGTCTATATAAACAATTATAATCCAACTTGGAATTTTGGTCAGATAATTTTGAATATATGATCAACATCAATTTTGATTGTCAGTGAATATATTTGTGTATTTTTTTCCAATTTATGTATAATTAGTTATTACTTTATTTGGTTGTATGTTTCAATAATATTTAGCTGTGAATGGATTCTTGATTATTTTGATTGATGTACTAATCTGTAGATGTGCAAAAACTATTGAAATATTGGTAAAATATATTATTTAAGATAGTCAATTTGTTTTATTCATACTTCTGAATGTGTATTAGTGCTTTCTTTAATGTAGTTTTATGTGTGTGTGCTAAAGTTGCCTCAGATACTTCACTAACTCAAGCCATAATATCCTAAGTAAGAGTATGAAACAACTACCCTAAAAAGATAAACCTTTGTCTGAGGCCTATGAATTTCCTACATCGTTATCTCCCTAGACTTCTTAATCATGTCTGATTACATGTGTGCAATTTTTGCTAGTAATAGGCATAGGTTTTGAGAGCACAGGTCTGTTTAGAAACTATCTAGGGAAGTAGTTCCTAAAAACTATAGAGCCTTCTTTTTTGCCTTACCCTTCCCTCCTTTTTTCATTTATTTTGATATCTACCCACTTTAGATTAGAAACCAACCATCCATCCAACTCACATAGATATTCAGTACCTTTTAGGGGCCACACCTCCATCTAAAAAACCTTGCCAATAACCTACATGCCCTACCAGTTATTCCATCAATAGGTTGTTCCAACTACATTCCTACAACTCATACCCTAGAGTGTATTTTAGCTCCATTGATATCCTAAAATGTTAGAGGCTACCTCATTTGACTATGGTGTGCATAAAACCTGCATCAACAAACTTTTAAAAGGAATATAATATGTTGGGCTAAAAATACTGGTTATACAATTAGATTTTAAAGGTTTATCTGAGGATGGATAACCAAGTTAGTTTGGGTGATGTTGAACCTAAATTTTTGGTTAAGTATGGAAGTTTTCACTTTCAAAGATAGCTTGGGACAAAGTATGCACATATTTTGAATACCACACCGAAGAATAAATACCATAAGTGTGAAACAACATTATAATATAATATCACACAAATGTACTTAAAAATTTGGGAACACTCAATAAAATATTGTTCAAGTTATGGAACACACATATCATGGCACATTGGTTGGAATAAAATAATGAGCACCAAGATCAAGAAAGAGGTTACATAGACTGTGGAGTCCAAGAAAATTAATTACAAGCTAACCTAGTAGAGTGATTCCATCAAAGAAGAGAATTAATACATAATAGTTTTGGAAAAAAATATAGAATCATGGCATAGATATAGCTAATTTTTAGGACTTATACACTCAATGTGAGTAGTTGTGGCTACTAGATACAATAATTTTTGCATGCTTTCCATGCATTCATTAATGTAATGTAACTACAAGGTATTGTTCAAGTTCTATAAAATACTCCCTTTCCTTACTATTAATATTAAATAATAGATTTTTTAGTGTTATTTTTTTGGACTTATAACCTATTATTACTTAGAGAATATTTCATGAACTTATGTATTAGCCAGAAAACTTGAATGAATACATGTAAAATATTTATCAAATGACTATGTATTTTCATAATATATTTGTGTAATGTTTCATGTTATATTCTATGAATGGTTTGTGTGTGTGTGTGTGTGTGTGTGTGTGTGTGTGTGTGTGTGTGTGTGTGTGTGTGTGTGTGTGTGTGTGTGTGTGTGTGTGTGTGTGTGTGTGTGTGTGTGTGTGTGTGTGTGTGTGTGTGTGTGTGTGTGTGTGTGTGTGTGAGTGAGTGTGAGTGAGTGATTTTTATGGTGTCATCCTATGATTTATTTATCATATACATATTCACTAGGAATAATTTAAGTAGTAGTTTTCCCTAGCATAGTTTTGAGTATAAACGATTATGTGAATGTTATCTCCATGCAACAAACCCAACTAAATACATGCATTATATGTGCACCTTGGGTGAGTGGGCTATACTTTATCATGATATGTGAGTGCAATGAAATGTCTAATGTTTGGGTAAGCATATGGTGTATAACATATGAAGTGTAAAAAAATTACCCAACAAACATTTTAGAGTTTGATTAACTTTATATTTTGGCTATCTATAAGGAAATATATTTTTTCATTTTATATTACATATTAATATATATTAAAATAAGAGAATACCATTTTAGCATGTGAATCAGGTTTTGAATATTATGGCACAATATTATTTGTACACAAAGGCTTCCAAATGATTTTTTAGAGTCAAGGAGGTAGAGTAATTGGGTAAAATTTTGTCCCATGAAGGCATAAATTTGAACCCTCATAAGATCAAGGCCATGGTAAAATGACATGTGTGTATAAGCCTCGAGCACATATAGGGCTTAGTATGGGTCACAAGTTGGTATCTATGATTTTTCATAAATTATGAAAGTGTAATAGCACCACTCATAGATTTATTTAGGCAGCCACCAAAGCATTTAAGAAGTTGGTAGAGGCCATGTGCACCACTCCAATTTTATCTAACCTTGAATTTTTTATAAATTTTATTATTAAGTGTGATGATTCAAGGTATGGCATGGGGGTAGTACTCATACAAGAAGGAATAGCCACCAAGGCATTTAAGAAGTTGGAGGAGGCCATGTGCACCACTCCAATTTTAGCTAACCTTGAATTTTATAGAAATTTTATTATTGAGTGTGATGACTCAAGGTATGGCATGGCGGTATTACTCATGCAAGAAGGAAAATATTTTTCTTTTTGAAGTCATCAACTTAATCGTAATAATTTTCTAAATACCAATTATAAGAAAGAAATGATGGTTATCCTTCACACAATCAATAAATGGAGAACTTATTTTATGGGAAGACATTTTAAGGAGAATATAGATAATGATAATCTTAAATAATTTTAGAACAAAGGATATCATCAAAAGAACAAAAAAAATGTGTCACAAATATGTTTGGGTATGCCTTTGAGATAATCTAACAAAAAAGGAGAATGTAGTGACTAATGTACTGGATATGAAGTATGATTCCAAAGAAGAATTTTGTTTGTCATATCAATATTTTCTAGGACCCCCTCATCCAAACTCTTTTAGTTTTAATCATTGTTATTAATAAAATTTATGGATGCATATGCCTTACAACCTTATTTTGATTTATTTAAGATAATCCCACATGCATGGGAAAATTAATAGGGTAGCATATAATTAGTATTAAAAACGAGCATAAACTAATGTAAAGGTATTCATGAATTATTTTTTATCAAGCTTGATCAAAGGAGGTTTCCCCTTCAAAGTGGAAAGTGATATTATAAAACAATTCTACTCTCTTCTAATGTAACATAGTTATCTTCCATTTCATTTGTATTATATTTTTTTGTATTTCAATATCGGTTTAATTTATTTATAAGAATGTTTATATCATATGTTATCAGATCTTTCTCTAGGGTAATTTTTTGTAGCAACAATATCTATTTAGGGATCTCTGTAACTTTCCATTATATTCTCTTGACTTGCCCTAACTAGGACATTTTTTATTATAAAGTGGTTTAGAAGTAGTCACACTAATCCTACTCACCCAAACCCATGCATTTAATTTTTGAAGTAATTATTTTTTTTTTTGGATTAGAAAACCCATGTCAGGGGTTTTAAAATATCACATAAACCTATAAAAAAAATTTAAATGCACGTGATCCACGTGTGAAGTGGGGTGGTATTTGACACATCACCACAAGCCCCTAGAAAACATATGTATGTTTAATTTAGCTTCCCAATGCCTTTGATTATATTAAAATACCCCATAGTTTTTTCAAAACTTAGCCATAGGAAACCTTAAAAATTTTGTTACCTATGGTACACCAGTAATTGGTTATCCCTAAGAATCTACTCATAACTAACCTCAGATATAAGATAGTAGGATATGGGTATAGTTTAACCTTCTTAATTAGTGCATAAAAACATTAGCTTAACACTATTTTTAAATATGATAAGTATGAATGCGAGCCCAAAAACCACACACACCCTATATAGGCTCTAACCATTTTAACCCAAGTTTGTTAAAGCTTGGTAATTTAGATTTGGTATAAACTAGCACCAATTGATCCCTCCTAAAAATGTAACAGAAGAAAACATAATCCACAAAGTATAGATAGAAGTTATAGATTTCACAAGATTATAGAAATCCATTTAAGTTTCAAAATAGGGGGTTATATAGGAGAGATATAATAATTTTTAGCCATTTATTTTCAAAAAAATGCTAGATACAAATATTTCAAGTAATTTTTTTCTTACTGGTATAAATTTTTATATTGTGGGGATAATTATACCATTGTGATTGCCTGACCTAGTTTTTTTTTTTTTTAATATTATTATAGTAACCACTTATAGATCCTTGGGAACCCTTTTTGAGATGAGTGATTTTGAAGATGGAAAATCTACTTCAAGTTTTTTGATGAATCTAGGAATAGAAATTTTTAGTTGGAATTCAAAGAAGCAATCAGTGCTAGAAATTTCTTTAGTAGAAATAGAATACATTGTAGTTTCAAAGGCAAGCAGAGAGATATTATGGCTTGAAAGGGTTTTTTCATATTTACAATAATGACAACTTTCATCAACACCTCTCATGGGTTAACTACACTCACACATTTTAAATGAAAAATAATCTAGTCTTCCACATCTAAAAAAAATTAACACCAAGTTTCATTTGATTTGAAATTATGTGAAATATGTCAGTGTAAAGTTTATACATTGTCATACTATAGTGAAACCAAAAAACATCCTAAAAAAATAATTGGGTTTAAAAAAAATTTAAAAGATCATATGAATGCTTGGTCTCACAATGATACCTACAACTTAAGAGGGTAATGTAACATTATTGTGTAATATATGTTATTAATCATAGGTGTTTTATAGGAATGATTTTATCTTTTTTTTATAGATGAATAGTCATCCTTAGGAACAAGAAGAATTATCATAGAAGGTGAAATACAATGGCTTTAGATATGTTATTATATCTTCCTTTCAAATTGAATGTGAAGACAATTTTGGCTTGCATCAAATATTTTTAAATGTCACTCCATTAATACCTAGCCTAAAAAACACTACCCTTAAAAGTAATTTTAAATGTAAAAGTGCAACTTTGACTCATTTCAAAGTCTAGACTTTTCTTAATTCATGTGATAATTTTGAAATAAATTTTTAGATCTTTAGTGAAAATATACCTCAATCAAACATGACAGTTGAGATCTATAGAATTTAAACCATTTTTCCTTAATTTTAAATTTATTTATAATGGTTTCATATGTATTAGTGATTTCAATATGATTAGGGTTATTTATTGAAGTAGTGATAAATATTGTGTAAAATTCATCCTTAGTTTCTTTACTTTTTGTCTTAAACAAGACTTATTGAACTAGCATCTACTAAAAAAAATTACTCTAAGAAAACAAGGAAATGACATCTAAACTATTAAAGTAAATAGATGTCAAATAAAAATTGAAATAAAACTAATCTAAATATTCTACTACTAAGCTAATCTTGAACTAAAACTTAGACAATTTGACTATGATGAGGATGAGGAAAATGAGAAGTGGTGATTCAATTATTATTCATTCACTGGGAATGATAGATCATTTCCTTGCAAGTATTTTAAACTAAAATCATTATATCTTAGTATCTCAAATATTTAACATGGACCAATATAGAGCACGTCCAATTTTACATCTTATCCTTTCTTCTCATGCACTTCATCCCATAGTAAAACTAAATCCGAAATTCTAAGATGTTTTACCTTTGATCATTTTTCAACCCATCTTTTGATTATATTGATGTTTTTTGAAATGGGATTCATATCATGCTTCTTTAATTTGTATAATATTGAGGAGCCTTGACTGAATTATGTCATCTCCTTCCATGTACTCCTACATAAACTCATAATTGAGTAGCTTCAATGTGAAGGTAAATACTAATTATTATCTGTAAACAATAAATAATGGAGAAGATTTTAGCACATGCTTATACATGGTTCTATTAGCCCATAATGCATATTTGAGCAATGAATGTCAATCTCTATGCCTCTTCATAATAGACTTATTAATATCATCAATGAGGCTCTTATTTTTGGATTCAAATACTTTATTCCCTTGGGAATATAATTATAAGAAAACCTTAAATTAATCTTGTTGTCATAATCTCATTCAATGAATTTTTCAAATTGAAACACATGTCCATAATCATAAACTAAGCAGAAAGGATTACTAAAACCTAGTAATGATATGTTCTTCAAGAAATTTAATGACTTCCTTAGCTATGTTATTTTTTATGGCCACCACCTTAGTCTTTTATGTATAATATTATGTATTTGTTAGCATAAATTATTGACCTTTTATAGAGTTTGATTAATAACACTTACAAATTCAAGTCCCCATTGGGTGAAAATTCTAGTCTCAATTATTGGTTACAACAACATGGATATGTAATTCTCTCTCTTAGAAAATTTTTGCCCTTGTGACAAATTCTCACATGGATATGAACATATTTGAAGATTGTAGGTCAATAATACCTTGCTTTGGGAATATTATGTGTTGTCATATTTCCAAAAGGATGACCACTTCTTAACTTTTCATGAAATGTGCTCATAATTGTATTAGCTTCTTCCTTATCTACAAATTTGAGATATATACCTTCATTATTCATGTGATATATAATCCATTTATTTATCATATAGTGGGTAGATTTTAGTCTCAAATCTCTTTTTTACACTTTATCTATTTCTGGGGGATAACTTCCATTCAACAGGAAATACACAATATGATCATACCATGGATTTGGTTCTACTTATGTTTAATTCACTTAAAAAATCATGATCCTTCGGTTGACTTATATGATTAGATACATGAGACCATAGACTATCACCATTTTTGGTGGATTAATTTCAATGACATATTTTTATAGTTTTTTCATCCATTTTCCCTTGCATTTATCCAACTTATTTTTCCCATTCCTAAGTTTTATTGTAGGATCAAGCACAATGGCATGACCTTTATTACAGAGTATATAGTGCCTAAATTTATTAATTCGTTTTACTAGTGTGTATACTTGTTCAATAAAAATAACAAAGATATAAATATTTACTAAAACTTAGATTGATCAATACTAGGTCATGTGTAATGGCACCTTTGATATCCTAAGATGTGAATTTGACTTGGGGTGTACATTCCATTTTTGTAACCTATTTCAACATGACATTGAGAGGTCTTATAATCTTAACAAAACTAGAAATAAAATTATGAATATAATTTATTTTTCTAAATAAATATTTTAATTATTTCTTACTATTAGGAAGCGATATTTTTGAGATAACATTAAAACTTTTAGGGTCAATATAAATACCTTATTTGGTAATAATATGACCCAATAAATTACCTTCAATAACACCAAAGACATGTTTTTTGGATTCATGGAAATACCATACCCTCTACATCTTTCAACCACCTTATGTAGATGATGTGCATGGTGTGACCTATGCTCAAAAAATATAGTCAAATTATCCATATAAATAACAATACATACCCAAACTAAACCTTGAAATTTAAAATCCATTGTGCATTGAAATGTAGTGCATACATTTATCAGTCCAAAAAAAATTATCTTATAAGTAAAATTTCTCTATTTTTTAGTGAATTTTTTTATTATGTTGTCTTTGTTAATCAAAACTTGGTTATATCTTGAAATTTTGTCCAAAAATGACATCATTTAATAACCATTGACCATTTGGACTACTTCATCAAGATATGCCAAAGGATAATTTCATTTTTTTAGGATCTATTCAGGTTCTTAAATTCAATGCATAGCCTAATTTCCCCATTTTTATTTTGGATGAGCACTAGGTTGGCCACCCATGTAAAATGGATAACTGGGAAAATGATTTTAACTAAGAGTAATTTTTGAACTTCCTTATAAATGATGGGTTTAAGGATAGGATAGACTAGACATTGTCTCTACCTAAAAAATCTTCTAACCTTCCTTAAGAATGATATTTATGTGTTGTGACACATGACTCAAAAATCTTAATGTAATCATATGTCTAAGTAATCACATATATGTATTGGAAGAGAATATGTCTGAGTTATTATTTATTTGATTTTATGCAAGTTGTATTGATACTCACATTTTGGGGTTTTTAACTAACCCTAAATTCATGAGGATAGACTCTTGAATAATAATTTTTTGCTGTTAATTTTTCTTAGTTGGCATGTCAAGGTCAAATATTATTTCAAGAGACACCATCCTGTAGGGGATTTTATTTTCTCTCAACCTCATAATTCCATCATAATTTAGCTCATCTTATACAAAAGAATATATATCCTTTTCATCTATGACTTGTGCATCACAATCACCTAAATTATGGATGAATTCAATATTTTTTTGTCATTATTAAATAATTACAAATTATCTACATTGCTTGGGATAGAAGGATAAGGAATAAATTCAATTGTGAATTTTTGTAATTTGGAATTATTCAAAGGAAGTAAACTTAAAACTAAAGCAGTAATAGAATTTGTATTCTAATTATTTTTCATATGGATTATTATGATATTAAAGTCATCAAATGAAAAAATCAAGTCCCATGGTCTATGTTTGTATTTCCTCAAATATGAAAATTTACGCTAAAATTTTATTGACTTCGTTGGTCACTAATTAAGAGTCTCCAAACATTTACAATTCCTTCACTTTATGACTCAAATTGAAATCCAAGCCTAAATTTAGAGCCTTATACTCAATAAGGTTATTGGTTAAAGGTAATTGTAAGCAGTAAGTAAATATATGTTTTTTTAAAGAATCTATGCATCAAATCCTTTCTTAGAGCAAGCTCTATCAAAGTATAGGGATGAAAGGCTAGGGTGGTTATCATTTTTATTCTTTTTATTTATAGAAAGAGGCTTAGTTGAAAATGTGTAAATGTCAATGTTATTGGAGACCAAATTCACCTTTTCATTATTTGCATTTTATTATGTGATCATGTGTTTCATCTTAGGTTCCCTATAAACTTAGATTTGATTGTCCACACCTTTCCAAGTAACCACATATGATTAAAAAAATAGCCATATAAACATTGAGTATTTTAGACTAGTCTTTGCTAAGTAGCATATCATAAGATTTAGAAATGTCCATAACTTGGATATATATATAAATTTTGGACTCTAACTTCTGACGCTTACTGTATGTTAACATTTTAAAGATCACCGACCACCATGACTTTTGGATTTTCTAGTTGAACAAATATTAGGTTAGATTTAATAGGCTTGAGTGTTAATTTTTCAAAAATATTGATAGGCATAACATTAGTGGAGACACATAAATCTACCAAATAGTTGTACATGTTTTTTCAAAAACCTCTAACATTCAATCAAAAATGAGGAACTTCAATTTTGATTTTATGAATCACCGTGTTTACATGTGCCATTTTTTGTATGTTTGAGGTCACTTTCTCAATCGATGATTTCAGAAGTAAGTATCATTATCTTTTAATTTATGCCAATTCATGCAATGTGATATTTTATTTAGTTTTTTTCATGTCCTTCACTATGTTATATCCACCTTTGTTGAGGGTTTCATGTGAATAAGCCTAAGGTTGCTAGTCATTTGATTTTATGGAGTATAAATATTATGATTTTTATTAGGAGTTGAAAATATTATTATGAGGTGTGGAAGTCATCATACGGTTCTATGTTTTAATCCTCAAGGTGTAATTATTTATCTGGTATTCTTAAAAATCATGCAAATATTTGGTGATTTCCTCTGGTTCAATATCCTCCTGACTATGGAAATTAAAGGTCTATAACATCATTGATGTGTTAGGAAAACTAGCTGTATTAAGAGGAGTACATGTATTGGTTGTGATTTAATGACTTCGAACGACTTCTTATCCTTATATTTCATTTTATAATATCTCAAAGTTATTTCATATGACAGTTTAATTCTTTGTGTTGGGTGGTACTCTGATTTTTACATCAGTTAGGTAGATCTAGTTTACAAATATTAATCTCAAGAATCTTGTTTGGTGATTTTTAAGGATTTTTGTTATGATGATTTGGTAAATAAGTGTAACTTTGATATATATATATTTGAGTTGTGTTATCTCCACCAGTATTCCCAACCTTATTTTTAAGGCTAAGAAATTTATTTATTGATTTATTATCATGCATTAAATTGAATCAAGTTTATTCTTTATTGAATCTTGTGGTAATGTTTGTTCATTATTGATAGTTTTGACCTAGGCTTAACTTTTATTTTGTATTATGGTCTCATTGGGTGGATTTCTCAAAACCCCTAGTTTTTGGTTAGGGGCAGTATGTCTTAAAGTTAATATATTTGTGATTGGGACTAGGTTAAGCATGAGAAATTTATAATTGGCATTTAAAATGGCGTTAGGAATTTGGTATATTTTAATTGATGTTTGGAATAATGTGTCCCTACAGATTTTATTGGTTACCAATGTTGATGGCCCCAATATAGGTTGTTGGTAGATCATTTATAATTTCATCATGTCTAAGGAACACATTTTTCATTGGATCCAATGTGTTTTTATACATTTCAAGGGATAACACAATACTAATCTAATACAAAGGATTAACCCTACTATACATCTTTTGAAATCTTATACTAAAGGTTCTCATTGGCTCATCATTGGGTTTAGACTTGATACTATAAAATTATTGGTATAAGACACTAGGGTTAGTCACTTGACTGAATTAAGTTAGAAAGGTGGTCTAAATTTTATTATAGTTTGTAATTGAATTCTTGGGAAAATTAGGAAACTAGACATATGTAGTGTCTTGAAATTTAAATGGAAACAATCTATATGCAACTTCTTCATGGTGTAAGTCTAGAAACCTCAAGGCAAACTTGAAGGAGGTGACATGATCCTCAACTATTCATCCAATTTATATAGTGTAACATAGGAGATACCTCTTAGTATTCCTTGGTATCTCATGAATATATCTTGAATATTAATGGGTGTTCCATCTATCTAGGTAGTCATAAGGGAAAATCATCTCAAATTTAAATTGAATAGTGAAGTTGGTTGAGTTATATATATTCTTGGCCTCCCCTTATTAGACCTAGGTATTTTATTTACCATCAAATACTAGAGTAATATCATAACATATTCAGATGTGGATCTAGTTATATGTGGTGGGAAATCTAGATTGGTTCAATGTTGGTTATTGGTTTGGGCCCTCATTCTATCACCAAATAACATATTGATATAAATTAATTAACATTATTCAAAGGTTGAGGGGATAATCCCTCTCTTTTTAGGATCATAAAATTAATCCAGGGCATGAGTTGCAGGTATGTCATTTTATGAATAACCAAGTGGTGGAAGAGTGTGTTTAGAGAAATGTGATTGTGTAGATATTCAAATTTGATCATGAATACTTGATAATGTTAGTTTTAGCCTACATTTATCTTAATTATATTGAGAACATAAATTGGTGTTCTTTTACCACCTTACTCTATCCTAAGTACTTATATGGGCCCATCCCTTTTAATGTTTTACACCTATATAAATATTCATAATCATTTAAAATATCTATAATCGTGTGTGTATGTGTGTGTGTGTGTGTGTGTGTGTGTGTGTGTGTGTGTGTGTGTGTGTGTGTGATTTATAATATTAAAACCAATTGTTACCCTTATAGATCAGAATCAACCTAAATAGGACATGATCATTAGTTAATCTTGACCGTTAATGGGTTGATCCTACCTTTCTCCTAGCAATGACTCTTTTTAAATATTTAACCCTTCCTTATAGGTTGGTCTATGTTTTTATGATATTTAGTGTTGATTTTTCCCTTTTTTGTATTTCTATAAAGGCACATCTAATATACCTATTCTACTACTTGTAAATTTCACTATTAATGCACATTTACACTATTGCACATTAAGTAAAGTTTCCTTATTCTTTCTAAATTATATTTTATTCATTAGAAGCATCCTTTAGCCAAGTCATGATCTTATTATATCCAATTAAATTAAAGGAAAACAATTCACATTGAGTACTCTAGGTGGTAGAATAATATGGGTTTGAATTCCCTCTTTCGAGTATTGAATACATAGGCAGCATTCAATCATCATAAGGGTGATTGGGCTTAGCTTAGCCCATTACACTCCCCCTTTTATTTTTGTAGGTTTTTATCTATCATAAACCCTAGTAGGTTATAACATTGAAGAGATCATTTTCATTTCATCTAAACACACCCAAAGGTTAAAATTATGTATACATGTGTATCTAAAGTAGGGGTAGGTGACTATGCCATAAATTTATAATTTTTCCTCAGAAGTCAAGATCAACCTAAATAAGATAATAGTAATATTATATCTTGACTATTTTCATTTGTTTCTAACCTAGAATAGTGATAGATATGTTTTAGTTTCATGCACATAAGTAGTCTGAGTTGGTCATTTCCAATGGTCTTTTAGTTTCACACAGTCAACATAAGGGGTGGAAATTAGCTAAGTCTTCTTTCATTTTTCATAGTTAGCTTCTTTCATTCATTTGTGATTTTTTCCATTTCATCACTTTACTTTAATTCAACTAATTATAACTCATCTATAACATTTACTAATTTTTATTCATTTTATATTTGTTAGAGTGCATACACTAATTAATTCCAAATTATGATAAAACATATTGGTGAACCCATACATTGTAGTCGAGCATTGCTTAAAATTTGTATCTTAGTATTTAGATAGATTTTGAATATCTAACACCAAAATTTTAAAAAAAAATGAACTTGGACGTAATATGTGACACTAAAATAATTTTTCCTTCAACTTTAGTTCAATATCCTAAACTGAAATCACTTTCTTTTAACCTTGGATTTTAGAGGAATTGTTAGTCTCCATCCACAAAAAAAAATTGCTAACATTCTATTTTCAATTATTTCTTATAGTATATTTTCCATGTTATTCTTTTATGCCATTTAAAATACCTACTTCACTTATTTCTCTAAGGGATAGTGCTAGATTGAATGGGTCCCATACTGATCATACTCAAATCACTTTGGCCACATTTAAAATGGACACTTCTAATACAAACAAAGGTTCTTATTATTTTGATGAACAAGTTGCTCATGAATATTTTCAAGAAGATAATAATAATGAAAAACCTAATCAAGATTATCATAATGAATAGGATAATCATGAAGGTTCAAATATAATTCATTGTGATGAAATCAATGGGGTAGATTTTGAACAAGTCTAACATGTATCTAAATTTTAAGCAGGACTGAATTAAATTCCATAAGATATACCCAAAATAATCAAATTCCTCTTAGCTTATAAAAATTCACAAGAATCAAAAAATATACTTTTAATGCACAACAAGAACCACTCTTTCACATTGTAAACCCTACCACAGGGGTTTTCACTCCTACTATTAACACTATTATGACATCTACACCTTTAAATTTTAGGGTAATACAAGGCTTCCAATATATATCTATGTCCATTTATAACCAAATGACTCATACATAATCCTTGATAACTATGCATAACACATCACCTCCCTTGCCTACTACACAATCCCTCATGTAAACTATATCAATTTTTCATGCTAAGGTGTTGTAGTTATAGCATGGTATACTAATATATAGCCAATCAATGGAATCACAAACCTTAATTCATAATTTATTAGAGATGATATTTCATCATATCCTTTACCTATATTATTCGTATCTCCTAAACTTCCACTATATAAAGGTAAAGGAGATCTATAACAACACCTTCGATCTTTTCATGTAACATGTCTAGATTATGATTTCAATGACAAATTGCTAACCAATTTGTTTCCTATGAGATTAAAATATTATGCCTTTATAATTCACCTATCCAATCAATCAAAGCATTCAATCCATTAGTGGATCAATTTCTCAAGCCTTTTGCTATCAACATTAATGAGAATCTTTCCATATGTGAAAATTACTAAACTTGAGCAAGGAACTAATGATCCTATTAGTGTTTATGTACATCATTACAAGGCCATGCTTGACAAAATGACTAATACCTTAGTAGATAATGAATTAAAAGATATCTTCAAATAAAATTTAATTACACCTTTACATGAGTCAATAATTTTAAATACAATTAGATCACTTGAGGAACTATCATATAATAAGAGAGAGAACTCAAAATTCTCACTTTGAACAAGATCAAATATGCACTAGCATCTAATCAAACTTCCACAAAGAATTTTCAAAGTAAACGATCTTACAAACATAAGCCAATAGATATTAAAACTGATGCAAATATCATAGTCAGTGTTATATCTCAACCTTCAAATAACCTACTTTTATCAAATCAATCAAGAAGGGAATTTTATAGATTACCACAACCACCTCATAAATTATTACAAAAGTTACTTGAGTGCAATGTTATTACTTTAAATCCACCACTAGATTTTTAATTGAGTAGACCCTAAAGTAAATCATTCAATATCAATGCATAATTTGATTACCATAGATGCAATAGAAATTCTACCAATAGATATTTCAATCTCAAACATCACATTCAATATCTTATCAATATATTGTCATTGGGTTAGGTACTCTTGCATATGAAACTAATCCTCAAGAAATGAAAATGTTAAGTTGAATATTTTTAATGATCCATTCCCAAACCATTAGATAAATGAGGATAATTAAATACTGCATCATACTTATTTTGCATACCCACCTCCTTAGTCATATAATAATCCATTAGATGGAATAATTGGTATAATTACTCAAACCTCCCAACCATGCTTTATGATCACCTTTGATAATGGTGAGATAATGGATGATGATTCTTATTTCCATGATTTATATATATGAACATACATTTATCAACAACCCATACACATTGTATTATCCAATAATGGATCAAGTGAGAATGCATGTACATTAGAACTAATGTGACATATAAGAGACATATAAAAGTGTCAAAACATTAAATTGGAAACAAAAAACTACTTTGGGACACCTTGTGTTACCTCAATAGTTAGAACCTACTATATTATTCACTCTTTTTCTAGTTATAACATAGAATGGGGTATTTGGTGTGGTATTGGGATGATCTTGGTTACAAAAGCTTCATTTTATACATTTAACAATACATAGATGCTTAAAGTATTTACATTATTACTAAGTGGTCACAATTTCAGAAATAAGATATGAGTAACCTATATAATCTATGGTACCTCCTCCTCCCCATCCACCACTACAGTACATTGATACATATATTCAAGAAAAAAATCCATTTACAATTTTTACACCTTGAAAAAGCTTCATATTCAAATAAAAGTGAAAAATTTTCAAAAGCCACCAATGCAAAAAAAAACATCATATCAAAAAAATCATAAAAAAACCATTGTACAACATATTCTAAATTGGTGATACATGAAAGTCAATATGATCCACAAAGAGCACAACATTTAGAATAACCTTATACTACTCTTCATCAGATTTCAAATCATATTAAGTCCTCTAGAGCTATTTCTCCCACATGGGATTACACAAGTACCGATCTAAATTGTTTCATTACAACCCCTGATGCCTTTTCTAATTTTGAGTCATTATAGACACTTAAATTAACATTTAAGTTAAAATAGTGCACTTGTGACCACCCATTTGACACACTTAGCTCATGAATTATTCTATATCCTTTTGACCACTTTCTTTCACTTTTCACATAGATGATTCATTATTCTAAGCAAACTAATGACCTCAAAATGTCATTATTCATCATGAAAAATTATTTAGGCTCACCCACAAACTATTTTTAATAACCAAATCATATTTTGGTGCTCTTTGGATAATAGTTCCCTAATTATATACTAATGTGTTGCTCTCTTATCCAGATCCACTACTCTTTTCCTCTTTCCTAATAACATCTAATTTCTAAAATTCAAATTGATTAAAGGGTCAGCCCACAAGTTTAACAAGCTCCATCTAAAGGAATTCTAAAAATATCACTATAAAACTAGATTTTAAAATATTTTACAAACAAAAGGCTTTCACACTAAAAGCACCAAAACTCTAATTGCATATTGAGATAAAATTCCATATTTCTCCCAATTTTGATTACATCTAGCCCCAGTATCCCTGAACTAAATTCAAAATACACTTTAAAGGTAACAAATCATAATTGAAGCACTTAATCAAACCAAGATTGCACCATCATCTATCATTTTACACTAGCCTTTCACACACCCCACCATACCATGGGATAAATACATGGAGTTGATCCCTCTTTGGAGTATTGATATATAGGTAGTGCTCAACATAGGGGGTTTTTAGGTCAAGCAAAACTTCAACCACTAATTTATTTTTACCTAGTGATTACATTCATCTTATTATGTCAGTGAACTAGGGTTTCAAGTGATGGAGGAAATATATAATGATTTATACAATGGATCAAAAGCTCCATTATCTATAGAACACATGGGTGAAGGTGATCCTACCCTATAAATTTTAGAACTCTAGCATTTGTCAGACACCAATACTCCCTAGGATAATAGTGCACTACTGTCATGTCCAATTATAGTGTTCATGTCTAGAGACCCTACCAACTCTTTTTTAATTATGAACTTAGTCAACACAACCTCCCCATTAGCCTCAGTTCTAGAAACAGTCTACATATCATTTTGTCAGCTACATTTTATGTTCTCATTTGTACTTTTCATATTTAGTATATTTCTATAATTAATAAGTTCCAAATTAGTTTTTATCATATAGTGCATATTTATAGCATTATAATTTAGCATAGTAGTTTATCTAATTAGGCTATAATTTTCTCCTAGTTCCCAAAATTTGATAAAACATATTGGTGGGCCCATTTTATTTATTTAATAGTACAAGCCCTAGTCTTGTCCTTAGGGTTTCCTTATAAAATTTTATCCTCCTAGGGTTTCAAATTAAATTTTTATTTCCTTATCATGTTGGACTATTTTTAAGCATTCACTTTCACCTCTTATTATCATTTTAGTATTTAGAAAATTTAAAATGGCTATTAAATAATCCCTTCTTCCTCATAACCCTAAAGATGGTGATGGTTACTTTCCCTCTAACCAGGTCTATTCGATCACTATTTAAAATGGTAAGGTGACCCATCCTATAGTGCCAAATTAAGGTAACCAACATATCCTTACTCAACCCCATCCACCTCCCACATCTCCTTTTTATGGTGTTTCTATGTATATCCAATCAAAAATACCTAAGGTTTGTGCTTGTGAAGCCCTTAAGGATCAATTCATCACTATGATCAAGTTAATAGAAGAGTTGAAAAATTAAAATTGGTATCTCATTTCAAGGATTACATCATGGGAAAATCAGATCATAGATGCAAATAATAAAGAGTATGCTAGTGTTAATCATGTATTTGAATCCTCGTCTAGAAATGTCATGCCTAACAAGATATCATATCAAAATGAGAAACTATAATAATACAACGAATTATTTAAAAAGTATATATAAGGGTACTAATATTTTAAGTGAGATTCTAGGGGAAATACTTAAAATGAGATGATCAAATTACCTCATATACATCCTCTAAGGAGATCAAAATAGTATTTTGAATATCATAAAATCCATGGGAATCATACAAATAATTGTTTGGATTTGAAGAATAAAATACAAAGAATTATTGATAGTGGTGATCCTATAGCACATGTATCAATCAAGAAACCCATTGTTGAACAAGTGAAAATAGAATAAGTACCAAAATAAAAATTAGTACAATCAAAATAAAGACATCAAGTATGGATAACAAAGTACAATTTAAAGTAAGAAAAGGTTCAAAAGGTAAAATTAGAGAAATATGTTATTCAATCCAATCTACTCCTCCCCACGATACACCCATGAGATTGGGTATTCCTTCAAAAAGGGAAGGTGGGGATAATTATAGACTTTCATCCTCCATTTTAGGAATGATTTGGGATTAACCCAAGGCACGGTTGTGGGCATTAGACTTCACAAATGGAGTTTGCATGAATAGTCTCTAAGATATACACTATCGCCATTGAAAGTTCAATTCAATATACTTCACACAATTTAAATATGGTTATGGATATTTGAGTGTTGGGATTATTCTTTCTAAATACAAGGGGAAAGGGTATTTCCACTAAACAAACAAAAAAGAGAGGGAAGGGTAAGGTAGCGAAAGGAAGCCTAAAGGTTTAAAATGAATTCAATGTATTGGTCACTAAACCAAGTGACTTTGCCACAATTACACTATTATAGACAAATTTTCACTATAGTTTTACCTCCAATAACATACAGTGGGGAGAGTCTGAGGGAATTAGGAGTATGCCTTGAATGTGAGTTCTCACTAACAATTAGTACTAGAGATTTATTATAAAAAACACATAAATGACATAAGAGAATTTGTATCTAATCCCACAAATTATTAGTACTACCAAAGGGGAAATCAAAGAACTCACACAAAGACTGTAATAGCTAAGCACATCATAACCATGACATACATAGAGAAGCAAAGTTTTAATCTAATTAACCTAACATTGCTAATCATTTAAACATGGAGGTAAAAAAATTAAAACACAAAAGAGACCCTATTATAGAAAATAGAAATTATATTCATTAAAAGAGTAAAATGTTGTTCCAATAATTGATCTAGGCCAATTTTATAGTCTAGAGTGGTGAATGAAATGTAGGTGAAATCTTGGAAATAATTTGACATGACTTTCAAGAAATTTTTGGTTGACCCTATAATATAATATGATTCTAATTTAAATAGATAAAGATTTAGGCTCACCTCAAAAAATCATGAGGATCCCATCTTGGGACATGATGGGCACTAATTATAGTTATAACCATATTTCAAAATTTTAACTAAAATAATCCCTACAAACCCACAATAAATCTATGAAGGACCACTGGTTGACATGAGGAGGTGGATGATAAGGATCAATTCCCAACTACTTTGTAGGCACTCCTAGCTTCTAATATATCTACCACGAGGTCAAACGCCTTATCCATCTTGGCCAAGTTCATTAGGAGCTTCTTAAAGATCACCTTAGCCTAAGCTGTTAGTCTTAGGGAGACTTGGAAAGTTTCTTCCATTGATTCTTGGACTCTAGATATTTCATTAATGCTCATCATAGATTGAGTTAATAAGTCCATCACCACTTAGGCTCCTTCCTAGTTTGTTGTAGCCACTTCACTCTCATAACCTAGTCAAATTGACCTAGGTGGACTTTAAATTCCCTTTGGTTGAGTAAGGTGCCATCTAGGTGGAATAGCATGAAGATATTGACCTTTTTGGAGTAGGTCAATATTTTATTCTCGCCCTCTTCTAAGGGTCTTTTTCTAGTATAGGCCAAGGCTAACTAGTCCTCCATTAAAAATCTCATGTTCTCAGTATATGTTTGGTACAACCCTAAGTTTGAGTTTGGCATCAGTTTAAGATCTGATAATATTCCATTACTGACCACCACCTATAACTTTTAGCACTTCCCATCAATTTTCATGATAATGTAGGATTGATTCTATTATATAATTACTTTGGTCTTAGCTTGAGTCTCCACTAATTTCCTAAGGATTGAGAAAATTAGTAGGAGGGTGTCCTTGACCTACCTAATTAAACCAACTAGGAATGTGTTTTTCACTTGGGCTTTAAGAGTTTAGACTTAGATCTGCATGTCTTCAAGGAGCTTCTTGAACATGTCATGGGTAGCTCAAAGGATGAATAGTGGGTCCTTAGACATATTTTCCTCTCCAATGGTAGTCCTTACTTTGGTGAGGGAAAATAGATCTAGATAGGTCTACCATATCTTAGGGTTCCCCTCTTAGACAAATCTCTACATGAGCATACTTTTCATGTTTCTAAAGGCTTGGTCAAAAATCTATTTTAACCTTCCATTTTTCTTAAGTCAAGTTAATCTAAGGTGGGATTTCTCTAGGGAATAGGTCATGGAACAATAAGGAAAAGATGGGTTGGTTGAAGGTGAGTTATATAGGGCCTTGGGTAAGGGAGAGAGGGGGTTGAGGAACTAAACACTGAGTTATTACTACTAATATTGAAGGATCCATTAAGGCCTATGTATGAGGTGGAGTTGTATCATAATTATTTTGAGATAGAGATAAATTTTGGGTCACCTTTTGTTTATTCTTCAACCTCTTTTTTAGGTCATTTTCAGGTGTTATGGTGGATGGTCCAACTAAGATGACAAAGGTTGTAAGGGATGATGGTAGAGGAATTAGATATGATGAGGGGTGTACTAGGATAACTAAATTAGGGACCAAGAAGGTCCTTACTATAATTGTTAAGCTTCAAAAGGATATAGTCATGCTTGTTACTAAAGGCACACCCAAGGGAGGCACTAGGAGGACTCCAAGTTGTGATATGGGAGGAGCGGAAGGGAATGAAGACGGGAACTTAGAAGGACTGAGACCAAAGGTACTTGGGTGAAATATGGAGGGGAAATGATGGGAAATAAAGGGGGTGGATCCAAACTAGTAGGTGTTATAACTAGGATTTAGAATGAGGTAGCAATGAGGGGTGAAAGGAAAAGAAGATGATATGGAGGAGTGAGTGGGGGAACCTAGATGAATTCCTAATGGGTTCCTTGTTCTAATATAGCTTTTAATATACCAACCATATCAAATCTCATATGATATGGTGTCGGTGGTTGATCATTTTGTGCTTAGGATACTTGGCATTGTGTAGTCTAGGGGTATCCCTATCATAGCCTAGTTGTTGATACCACTAAAGGAGTTCAATGTGAAGCACAAAGAGTAACTTGAGGAGGTAAAGGTAATTTTGAAGTATGGGGAGTAGGATCTAATATAAAAATTAGAGTTGGAGATAGATCTTGAGGGGGAGAGGGTGGTAAGATGCCCTACAATATCCTCCAAGAGATAACCAGAGTTGTTAGAGTTAGGTTGTCCATATATCAAGAAAGATATATAGGAGTCATGGAGGGTCTAGATTGATCCTTCTTCCCTTTCTTCTTCTTGGATACTAACCAAGATATCACCTCTTAGTTTTTTATCAAATAAAGTTCATAATCATCTTCAACTTGATAGTCATAGTTGATGTTGAGCTAATTTGAGTATTACACCAAATGGGTTTATATTACCCCTTCAAGGTCCCATTTCTAAACATTTCATTTTGCATGTGTGAAGGAGTCTTTCCCATATTCCATCTTCTCTATCAAGGGAACGATCTTATATAATGATCAAGAGCAACTAGCATGCCCTCTACTGATGTTATAGGTAGAACCTATAGATGTCATTCACCAGTTAATAATTAATCTTATATTATAGTAAGCATTTAGGGATATGATATCATAATAAAATGGGGTATTTGAGAAATCATGTGATCTAGATCACTATGTCATCATTATATAACTAGTAGTCCCTGATGGTTGTGATAGAGTCTTGGATTACCTTTGAGAGATAGGACATTAGAGATTGATTGATTGTAAATAATACTACTAGGTATAATTCTTCACATATGTCCCAAACATGTTGGGAGAATTTTTGGACATATAGCTTATAAAATACCATGTGGACCATTGAGCCACCGATAACCCATGTAGGAAATGCCAAAGGCTTGAACAAGAGCATCTCGTAGATTGCATCTAGAAATTAGCTCATCATGTAGAAGTCACCACCATCTTAAACATCTATAATAGCATGAATTAACTTAAATTTGATCAATCCTTCCATGTTTGATATGTTTTAATGTGTCAAAATCATATACAAGAGAGGCACCCATAGTTTATTGATGTGTGGGTAATCTAGGTCCTGAAATAGCCAATTTAATAGGATCATGCCTACTCAAACCTCATCCCAAATGGGTGAAAATAGTGTAAGTAGTTATTTTCTCCTTGTTAACCCACTTGGAGTTAGGTTTCTTAGCCCAACAGTGGAGGAAATCATAGATCTGGTAGATGCTCATCTAGGCTGACACTACCACTACATCATAGGAAAAAGAGAAGTTTAAGAGGAAGTAGTACACTTTGAAGGCATTTCTATATATATCAGCAATTTAGTGCTAATAAGTGGATGAGCACATCTATTCATTGACCTCATCTTTCATGTGGATGGCCTTATGGATGATGTCACCTAATAGGTTTGTGTAGGCAAATGCCTTTGGTTTGGTTACAACTCTATGGAGTCCACACCTCTTATAAGACCTAAAGGCCTCCTCATACTCAACCTATTAGTCATATAAGTCACTAGAATACTTGGGGACCTAATAAATTACCTTAAATATATAATTTTAATTATTATATTTAGTTAATCTAGTAATGAAGGTGATGTCCTAGTCCTCGGGTTTGACTTTTGGGTTTAAGGATGTAACAGCCACTAGACTACGATGGAGGGGAAATTTAGAAGCTTTAAGCATAGGAGGCATGGGATAAAGGGGATTTGTGTAATTTTAAAAGTAAGGAGTTAGATATATCTTAAAAATAAGTAATGGTAACCATTAATGGGCTTCCTTTAGGCTTTATAAGCATATATATACATCCCCTTGCATTAATGGCATTTGGTATCTCACTTGCTATGAAATTGAATTTGATTTGGTGGATAGATTTTCTCTCTTTATTTATAAATCCAAAATTGAATTCAAATCCCATAATCCTCCACTACTAATTAGATATAACAATGGTGATGGGATGTTTTAAAAACTATCCAATTGGGTATAACTTCCCTTTCTATTAATGCCTAGTGTGTGGTAGTCATGTATTCACAGATCTTAGAGACTTCTTAGCTAACTCCTACTTTCTAACACATGCATTCACTCATTGGTATTTTCATTAATGGTCATCACCTATCCATGCCTTATTATGTCATATCATTTCCCTAGGTTGGATGATGTGTCACCTAAGGACATGTGGTATGCTTTGATAGACTTTTATGTCTCATATGTACTTCATTTTGGGCTTATCAAGGATTCAAGTGGCAACTATTTCATCTACATATTAAGTCACATGGTGCCTTCTCATTCAATTAAGATTTACCAAGTTTTGACATCTCTTATAGATCTATGGGACTATCCACTCTAACTCATGGTAATGTGGCACCTTCCCATTCAACTACGCTCTCCTAGGTTATGACATATCTGATAGATCTAGGGGACTAGTTAATTTTAGTTATGGTGACATGGCATCTTCTCATTTAGTTAGTCTATCCCAAGCTCTGACATCTCTAATAAGTCTATGGGACTAGTTGCTCTGACTCATGGTGACATGGCACCTTCCCATTTGGATGGGCTCTCTCAATCTCTAAGATTTTTTATAGGTCTTACAGATTGTCCTTTTTAACTCATGGTGATATGGTACCTTTTCATTAGACCAGGCTCTTTTAGGATTTGACATTTGTGATAGGTCCAAGGGACCGACCTCTCTAATTCATGGTGACATGGTACTTTCCCATTCATTCAAGCTCTCTTGGGTTATGAAATCTCTAACAAGTCTGAGTGATTGAATAATCTAACTCATGGTGATGTGGCACGTTCCCATTCAACCAAGCTCTCCCAGGATCCAATATCTCTAATAAGTCTAGGGGATTGATTGATTTGACTCATGGTGACATGGTGCTTTCCTATTCAACCAGGCTCTCTTGGGATCTAACATATTTGATAGGTCTAGGGGACTAGCCACTCTAATTCATGGTCATTTGGTGCCTTCCCATTTGGTTAGGCTCTGTGACATTCACAAAAATGACCAAGTAAGAAATATAAAATGAATATGATACATTAAATCTTACTTATCATCTAAGGAGATCATGATTTTTCATAGAGGACATGAGTTTATTTCTCTAAAAAGGGAACCATATTTTGGGAGATTCAAGAAAATCAACCTATAATGTTAGAACCATGATTTATAAAAAGAACAAACAATCTTTAGTCTTAAAGAGAAATTAAAAGAGGTTTGTTACTACTTGGGTAAATCAAGGCAATTCATCTTCCAAATATTAAGCAAGTGTTGCCGATGGGAACAAAGGAAAGGACCCTGAAGCTCTGGTTCATGATATTTTTAGATGGGTCCCCAATTTTTAATAAATTGGGGGAGTTTTGGCCACAACAAATGGTTATTTTTGTAGGGAAAGTGATGAGAAGCTCTTAGAACCCAACCAGATTCTTCTTCTATCCTTACTCAACATAGAGATTGTATGGGGGATATTTATTGTCCAAAGAAAAGACGATGCACTAAATTCTTTCAATATTAAGTGGCATATATATCTTCTACCCCATAGACATCCACCATCATGTTTGAGAAGTTATTTCCATTTCTAACTTATCCCTAGATTTTATTTGAGTAATCAAGGTTGGATTAGTTACCAGACTTCCTCTAAGGAATTATTGGCTTCATGGCTTAGGGGAAATGGTTGGCGAATTGCTCTAATATAGGATCAGTGTCCATATCCCCAATAGATATTATTCTAAACTTGTTCATGGCCTTGCTCCACTACTAGCCAAGTTAGAAAGCCTATGATGGCGATTGCCTATATAGCCCTTTTGAGGTAGACTCAAAATTTAGATTTTGCATGCTTTCTTTATTATTTTCTAAGATTCCCATGAAATATCATTGTTTATTAGTCTTATCCATTGAGTTTTTAGGACCAAACCAAGGGTGAATGGGAAAGAGGGGAAGTTATAAATAGCTAGCTAGTTTTTGATAAACTTGAGTAATCTAGTATCTTCTTGAGCCATTATTTTAAGTGTAGTTTGGTGTCAATATTGGGGTGTAGGTTGTTATAAAATCTATATATTTATCTTAAAATCATTGTCCTTTATAATCTTATATGTCAAATTTTCACATTACCATCGATGAATCACTTAGATTGAAGGCTTCAACCTTGGCCTTCTTACTCAACAATCCTCCCAATTTTCAGCCACCACCTAAAGTAGTTACTAACAAGGGTCGAGTGTCAGAGGAATAATGTAGGATAAATAATGGGATAGAGGGGGAAATACAAAATAAAATAAAATAACATAATAAAAAAAAACACATGGAAAAATCAAACACACAACTAAAGCAAACCCATCTAATATAAACATTACCACCTCCTACTCAGATTAATCAAAAACTACATTAGAAGGGACAACTGATAAATAGTGCTTCAATAATTTTTAATTTACTAGAAGTGATAAGTCATTTACCTCAAGATATTTGAGACAAAAGGCATTTTATCCTATAATTTATGCTATCTAATACATTCTAATCTAAAGGGGATCAAATTTTGAATGTTGGCCTTTCTTTTCATGGGTGTTGTCCTACATTAGGACTAGGTCAGAGATTTTGAAGGTCTTAACCTTTACCCTATTGTCAAACCACATTTTGACTATGTCTTGATGTTTTCTAAAGATTAACAAAGCTTCCTCTAATTGAATCAAATCTAAGAGTCTAGAATTTCTTTATCATCTAGTTCCAAGAATTACTACATGCACTTATAAGTCAGTATTTCTAGAGTGACCAACATGATTGGATCTAATTCATAAATTATAAGGAAAGGAGAGATTTTGAGGGCTTGTTTATACCTGGTATGGTATGCCCATAAGGTGAACTTTAGAAATGAGTGTCATTCTTAGGGATTCTCTGTAGATAATTTATTGATGGCATCAATCAAGTTTTTTTTAGTGGACTCTATCAATACATTCCCTTGTAGGTAGTGATTGGATGAGAACTTTAGTGTGATCCCATTATAATAAGCCTATTTTGTAAATTTTTTATATTGAAAGGTGGGGTGATTATCACATACTAAGAAAATGGGGACCCTAAAATGGGTGACTATGTCATTCTCCAAGAACTTGATGACTTTAGTAATGGTGCTTCTCTTTGTTACAACTACCTTGGACCATCTAGTGTAGTATTCCATGCTTCTAACGATGAATTTATGATTGGTTGATGAATTGGGGTTAATTACCCCCACAAAATTCAATCCCCATTTTGTGAATGACATAGACTCTATAATAGGTTATAGTGGCATTGGAGCATGTGTTTTTCTTTTAGCAAAGGTTTAACATTGGTGGAATAAATTAACATGAGCACAAACATCCATGAATAGTATGGGCCAATAATAACTTTCCCAAAGAACATTATGAGTCATGGTATTTATTGTGAGATGGTTGACTCCTAATTTTTTATGAAAACTTTCCATTATCTCGTTGGCCTATTCTTTTGATACACAAAATAGGTAGATTCCTTCATGGTTTCTTCTAAAGATAACTCCTTTCTTCAACATATAGTGTGTGGATTTCAACAAAAGGGATCTTATTTGTGTATGGATGAGTCACGGGGGTGTATTTACATAAAGTAAAAAGTGTATGACTAGGGTGTAATAGTCTAAGTGGGGTACCCTATATTGGTCTACCTGATGTACCATGATTTTTGGGTCTATCTCCATTATTATCTAAGTAAGGCCTTATCCTCTAATCAATTTAGCTAGCTTGATTTCTAGGTCATACTCTTGTAATTTCATATCTATCAACCTTTCCTTTTGCCTACCACAATCTATCCTTGCATTTGATTTATATCCAAGTCCAAGATAATGGAATGTACTTTATTTTGGAGGATGTAATGCCTAAATTTAATCACCACTTTGACTAACATGTAGGCATACTTATCCAAGGTATAATACCAAAGTTTGACATATTTAAGATTAGTGCTCATAAAATCATGGGATGTTCACCTTATAACATTTGTGTGAGGCAAAAATCAATGGTGTGCTCTGAATTAAAATGGTAGTGTTATCATTCTAAATTTCACCCTTGAGGTAGAGGTGTTTTATACCTACCTCATAAAACTGATACAATGGGATTACATTTATGTGTGGGTATCCTAGTTGGTGAGGTGAACCTCTAATTTTAAGGCTATCTCCCCTAATGCATCATCTATTAGCTCAATTCCTAAACCTGCTAACTTTTTTATGAAAAGGGATATAAAATGCATAAAATAAATCTAATCTATGGGAGGTGGTGCACCAACATATTCTATCCACTCTATTTGACCCTTCAACAATACTTGTGAACAAGACAAGGACTAGTGATTAGATCCCTCTCTCCTAGAGACTCCTAAGCATCAATGCTTCACATGGAGACAATGTCAATTGGATAAAAATTTAGGATTATGAATGGGAGGTATGTTTTCATGATATTACCAATTATATTCTACTCCAAACACAATCACCAATACTTTCCCACACCATATGACATGTTTAGACAATCTCCTATCAACTAGCTGAGAGCAAGGACCTAAAAAGGAAGATAAGATTCAACACTTATGTAAATCAACAAGTATGAAACAAACTTATCTAACATATATAATTTGAACTAGTCATTATATTAATTCAAAGGTTTGAAAGGTACAACTTGGGTAGAGTTTCTTCATACCCAACCAAGGGATGCATACAATGGCTTTTTTAGACTCAATTTATAGAAAAATAGAGGGAAAGAGAGGAATAATATGGCATGGAAGTGTATATAATATTGCATAATTACCTTAATTAATTCAACCATCAATTACAACCATGAATAAGGACTAGTAATAGCTCCATGATCTCCCACATGTATTGCTTTGGTTGTATAATGGCCTTCAATGAGAGTATGGCATAGGAAATGGTCTAGAGGAGACTCCTTCAGTATTAGTTGACCCCATTAAAATAATGAGTACCCAAAAAATTTCAACCACTTCATATTTTGTTAGTTACAATGGTGGCATTATGGTCTACTTTGGCCTTAATGAAGCCTCAACTAGCCCACCTCTCTTTTACATGTCAATAAGGTTTAAGAAACTACCCCATCCTCCATGATGGACATGAAATGTCCTTGATAACCTTAATTAATTAGTTAAAAGGATGTTTATTACCTTTCATTTACTCCCTTATCATATATCTACACCAATAGACACCTCTCTTAGTTGACCAAATAGGCCTACTAGGCAACTAGGTTTAGTCACTAGGTACTAGTTTATTGGATGGCCATGAGACTTTCATAGAACCATACAAATGGGTAAGTGATCATTTTTCATTTCTAAACATTCATATCACACCATGACATATGCCTTTGCAATAGTGCACACCTATAACTCTTGCTCATTCAGGTTATTAGGTCACCTCTCACTAGCACTTCTAGATTGCCTCTTTAGTCCAGGCCTACAGAAGCATTTCCAAGAGGAATTGAGAGGAGTTTGTGGCCTGAGAGTGTGGAATACACTTCACACCATCTTCTTTAATGGTATGAAATTATTTATCTAGTTTTTTACCTGGATTCATCATTAAAACTTACAAAAATAATGCTTTTAGTGCATCCATACATCTGTCCATATAAATTAATATCATGATTAGGACCTTATTAGAGTGAAAAATGGGTTTTAATTATCTTAAATACCAATTCAATGTATTTGAGTTCAAATTTCTCAATATCTTTCTCATCGACCTTCTATTAGGGTTTTAGAGAGGTGTAGGGAGGTTTAGAATTTTAACAATAGTTCATAAAGGTTAGGCCTTAAACTTATGAACTAATACCACTAAAATTTATTATAAAATTCCCCTCAACCTTTTCCACATGCTCATAACTCCATGTAAATCCTTTATACATTTTTATGCACAAGGTGCTCCTTGGGTGACCATTCTACATTTTGTGCACTCTTGAGGCAATTTTAGGCCAAAATAGCCAATTCTAAGCTCTCCTCTATAAACTAACGATTATTTCACATATTTAACTAAATTAGATACAATTTCATGTTTTTTTTAGGTCCTATTCAACAATTTATTATCCTCTAACTTTAGTCTCCATGTAGTAATGTTTTGAGAAGGGTATTAGGCTAATAGACCTAATGTTAGTGTTTCTATGTTTTTTCCTCAAAGGTAATTATTTAATCACTTGGACACATCTAATATTATTTAACCTACCCCCTATATCCCTTAGATCACTTTTTTTAGCTTGGTTAAGCCATTTGTTTCCTCCTTCACAATGTGCACAGTCAACTAACTAGACATCTAGGCATGGTTGAAGATGATCATCAGATGAACTAGTTTGTAGATTGTAATTATACCTTGATACATATCATGAGAACTTGAGTTTAATATTACCATGTTTATCTAAGTCATATAATTTCTCTATCATACTCCCTCAGGTGTCACCTAGTCTAATTCCATGAGAAGCCTTCAAAACTACACTCTTTAGGCCTATAACAGTCATATCTAGGCCTAATACATACACCATACACTCTAAAAATACCAAAAAATGGCTCACATAGGTGCCCATGAGACCTAATAATACCATAAATACCATTTCAATACTCGAATATCTCTTTTGAAGGTGTTAAGAAACACATTTCCTCTATTGGATCACTATGAGAGGTTTAAGAAGGGTTTAGAGGCTCCACTGGTCATAACAATGATTCATAGAGTTAGGAGGATTAACCCATAAAAAATCCAATAATAATTAATAAAAAACCCCTCTATCATATCCGAATTCCACTAAAACCAATACAACTTCTCATACAAGTACCAAGTAAAACTATGCCCTCTTTGAGCTCCAAAAAAGTATAAATAGTGTTTCTAAAGTGATTGGAGGTCTTAATGATGATTCATAGAGATAATGGGTTTAATAAAGGAAAAAATTATAGGAATATTAATTATATATTCCCCTCCACCTTTTTTAATGAGCTCAAATCCCCATACAACATCTTTGTATAGTTTTGAGCATAAGAAGATGACTAAAGTTGACTACTCAGCCTAATTGAGAGCTTAAGAGAGGTGCATTTGCTTGAAGAGGTGTGATAGAGTTTGGGTTTTGGTTATAAAACCTCATAGGTGTCTATGAAAACCCACATGACCTTTTTTTCACTCTTGTACCTCACCTTTATGCATGGTTCCTCACACTTTTGCTCTTCTTTGTGACCCTGTTTGTAGGTGTTCAATTAGGTCTACCTCAATGAGATATACATGCATCCTCCTTTCTTGGTTTGAATTTTTAGACTTATTTGAGTGGTGAAACATGATACATATGATATTAATCTTATCCCAAACCTTATGAACCTTTTTTCAAGTTCACTCATAATCTAGACACCTTACTTTCCCAAGAATCTACTAGTAGGTAACAATTGTGCATTCTTGATTGTGTGTGAAAGGTGAGAGGTGAGGTTTCTTCTTGAAGTGAGTATTCCACAGCCATATTTTAATTATTATATCATGTTACCATGTTTCTCATTGTTCATTTTATACCTTTCCTCACCTTAAAATAGGACTTCTTTGCTCACATGTTCTCCATCTACAGCCAGGTCTATAGATGTTCAACTCTAGGCTCTTGACTGTGTGTGAAATGAAAATTGAGGTTTTCCTTATTCATGGCATATTTATTTTCTTACTCAAGTTATTTAATGTCTTTTCCACCCCTCTGTACTTCCTCAACTAACCACTCCATTAGTGTTTATTCAATCTTGCAACCATAGTCCTCTGTGTGCAATAGGAGTCTTAATTGAGCCTATTATCTTGGGGTGAGTTGATGGTGTTGATATTTATTTAACCCTAATATTTCCATATATTATGATTATTAATAGGTCCATATTACTCCACCTAATTCCTCAATTCACCTATTATTATACTTCCATAATGAATACCTCACTTGCTTAGTTTGCCTAAATAGGCCTGTAGGTGCCTAAATGAGATCTTATCTCTCTAGGCTATGGAATGAGTTGTTAGCATGAGGATTGAGGCATGAAAGATTAATTCATAGGTGATTCTCACCATATGGATACCTCTACATTTTATATAGTGTTTTAATTATCCTTAACAACCATCAACCATGAAACACTTTGATCATAACTTGTAAAGAAGATTTGCACTATGCATGGCAGTCAAGTTGAAGTCAGGACTCTAAAGGACATAATTATTTTGATGATATAATTATGATCAGGAGGAAAATAAGACCTTAATGGTTCTAAAAAATATATAATATCATTAAACCACTACTCACTTCCATATTTATGCATTGACAACTTTGCAACATCAAGAAATCAATGTCTGTAACCTATAATTTGTGAGAACATGAAGGTCTTTTACTCCCATTGGCTCAGACATGTGAAATATGGGTAGATAATGAAGCATATGTAATTTTAGGACCTCTAAAATACATATAAAAACCTTTATTTCATCAATCAAACCATAATTCACTAAAACTATTCAAATATTGACCCTATGTAGATGCAAAAGACCAGTTTGACTACATAGGTTCTTAACCATTATTCATTAAACATGGGTCATAAATATCAAAAATAATGCCAAGAATGTAAATTTCATGAGACCACCTTATTTTTACCAAAATATTAGATCACCATTTTATCTTTCCTTTATAGACTAAGCATAAACCTAAATGGCTATCCAAGGTTGCCAAGAAGAATGATGAAGAGAAAGGGCTAGTTTTTGACTTCTTTGACTTTGAAACTCATGGATTCTCTTCTCTAATGACTAAAATTAGTTCCCCATAAATATACCTAACCCTTTTCTAACCTTGACCATATTGTATGGGTCCATACAAGCCTAAAAACACCTGTAAACCATCATTTTCCTTCATTTTCTCAGGTTTGAGATCTTGAAATGCTATTGGTGGGCAAGAGAACAGAAATGAGGAGTCAAAAAATGATTTCAAATAGGGAGTATAGGTGGAGGGAAGGTGAAAATTAATTTTTTCACACGTGTGTGCCTAGTGAATAAAAGCATTTGACTTTTAAAAGAAGACCCCTTTTACATGTGAAACCACTCTATAATGGCATTATGATGATAATGTGACCCTTTGAATGCATTTTACCTCTGATAATGATTTAATGGTGGCCTAAGGGCCTTAATAATAATATTTACATGGTGTGAATACCCTTTTAAGGCAATGTGCATGATCTCAAGTGAAATATCAATTTAAATTTACATTAAACTTTGCTAAAAGACCTTAAAACATGATAAGGCTTTAAACTAGGTTATCATATTCTCTTTATACCAACTCTAATCCTCTAATTTTTCCATATTTTGTAGGATCTCAACATGCTTATATGGATTCACAACTAGCCATGAGTTTTAACCTTTGAGTCATCTTTAATAGATCATAAGGACCACATCAAGACTAGTTATGAACCCTTATACATAGCACAAAATGAACACTTGACACAAGCTCAAACAAGGTGAGAATATTACCACCATGACATTCCTTGACATAAGTACACACTTTAACATGTTACCTCTAACTTAATGACAAGTGACCCCTCCTTGAACTACCATGACAAGATCTAGATCATCATTTGTAAATTTTGAGGGCCTTATGAGAAAGTTTTAAACTATAAGGGTTGATATTTGACCTAGGAGGCCAAATTATCAATAGGTAGACATAGAAGTCCTTTGTATAGACTAGGATGATGAGGATGGGGATTGCATGATTGTATATTTTATGTCCTTGAAATATTTCCTTGATTCCATGTGCCACTCCACTTTTGTGTCATGTTTCAACATTGCATTCAAGGGCTTCACTATTTCAACAAATCTTAAAAAAAACTTATGCACAAAGTTAACTTTCCCAAAGAAAGATTTTAGTTCCTTCTTAATATTAGGTAAAGGTAATTTATAAATTGAATCCACCCTTTTTGGGTTGATATTAATATATATTATTATGATAATGTGACTAAGAAGGTTACCTTAGGTGACACCAAACATGTTCTTCTTTGGATTTAAGGAAATGCCATACCTTATGCATCTTTCAAATACCCATTCCAAGTGGTGCACATGATCTAACATGTATTTTTAAAACATAGTTAGGTCATCCATATATATTATTATTCACTTACCTATCAAGCCTTCATGTTAGGTTGTGGATCTAAAAGCTTCACCAGGATGCAAACAAAAGAAGTCACGGAGCTTGCGGAGGTTGCGGAGAGTTGCAGAATTAGTTGCAGGGCAACCGACATCAGTTTGATCAGCCGACATCAATCAGATAGCAGCGAAGAACCAACTGGCATCGGTTACCAATCGGCCGACATCGGTCATGGAGGAGCCGATGTCGACAACCTGTACGTGAACATGCAGTTTGCATGTTGATTCCGGAGAGTCTATTTTTGGACTGTTAGTTTGCATGTTAAAGGCTAGTTGTAGTCTTGAGTTGCACGTCTAATTATTGTAATTAAGATAGTCTAATTATTGTAAGCATGAGACCTATATATGGACTCATGGGCTGTAGTGTAAAATTGTAGCTAGAGAGTAAGAGAGCAATAAGCTCCTTCTGAGAGAAGAGAGTAATGGTGTGTTCCTCCTAGTGCCACAGTACCAAGTCTGGGTGCTGGATTGGAGAATCAGAAGGGTTCTTCATATTTGTATGATCTTAGTCAGCAGGTTAGCATGGCTTCTTTTGGAGATCTACAATGGTGAGTAAGGTCTAGTGATTTACAGGTAGCAGCAGAGAGCAGGAGATCTACTTAGAGTACGGTTGCGTACTTGGTGTACTAGCAGCGTGTTACTAACTGGTTGGAGAGGTGAACATCAATTCTATATTAGAGTTGATTGTTGGGACTGAGAGAGAGAGGGAAGAAGGTCTTGAGGTGTGGTGAGCCTTTGAGGTGGAAGAAGAAGTGGCATCTTCTTTATTTTATATTCTTTTGAGTGATTATTAATACAATTGTGTATTGTCTCTCATATTCCTGTGTTGTTTCATATTTCTAGTTACTTATTGATTCTGGTTAAATTCCGTGTTTAGTTGTTAATACAAGAAGTAATCATATGTGCTCTATTGGTGGAGCAAGATCCTGACAAGTGGTATCAGAGCATGTTTATTTGTTCTAGGTTCCTGACAATTGGTATTAGAGCTTTTGGTTGGGTTGACTAATAGGTGGTTTCAGATCTGGTAGTGTTTTTTATTACAGGTCACTCACAGGGGTTTCAGATTGAGTGGGAGTATAGCAATGGCAGAAGATAGTAAGCTATGAATGGAGAAATTGAATAGCATGAATGGTCTGATTGATGGAAAGAAAGAGCAGGTAAAAAGAGATTGTTGGTCGGTAGAAGATCAGCGTGTAAAAGCAAATGTTGCAGGTGTCATTGCACAGGTTGCTCTGGATAAAGTAGAATCTTTGTTTATAGATTCTTTTGCCTCTTTCCATGCAGCCTAAAATAGAGCATCTTTTCATGGGTACGTCTTTGGAGACTTTGGAGAGATTTATTTAGGGGTTGGAGAGCCTTGTCAGTTTATTGGCAAAGGGGAAGTGAAGCTAAAATTGCAGACAGATGACACACAGTGGTTGAAGGAAGTCATGCAGGTACCAGTCTTGGAGATTAGTCTAATTTCTTCAATAAATTTGGGTGATGAGAGATGCATTGTAACTCTCACAGTGGATACACTTGAATTAGATGGTGGTAAGAAAGTAGGTATCCTTTATCTATCTACTTATATTACTGATTCACCTTTTGTTACAGAGATGTGGCTTTTAGGCTTGGTCACATATGTAGGAGGGGAATGCAGGTTCTTAAGCAGAAGATAGATGTTTTTGACAAGCTAAAGAACTGGAAAGCCTTGGTGTTCATGGAGGAGATGACGGACAAAGATCAGGTGAGGAGACTGAATTATTCTGAGTAGGGTTGTGTTGATTTAAACAATATTTTGATCCATGGAGAGCTCACGGGTAAAAAGTTATCACTCACAGGCGAACACAGGTACCGATGTCGGTCAAAAAGTAACCGACGTCGGCAGAATGAAGACCAACATGGGTCATGAAGGAACCGATGTCGGTAGAAGGGATACCGGCGTCGGCCAGGGAGACGATGTCGACAGTCAGGGTCAGTGCAGGGAATCGACATCGGTCGAGAGCAAACTGGGAGATGGCTGAGATCGGTCACTAGAACGGATATTGGGCAGACAGCAAGCTATCAACAAGTCTCAAACGCTCATATGGAGGTCAAAAAGGGTAAGTGAACCTCATATTCATTGTTCACCTTCTTTATATTGCTTATTGATGGTCAAGAACCAGGAAGACGTGAAGAGGCAATGCAGGTAGAATCCAGATACAGTGGGAGCTTGGCATGGATGAGGAGTGTGAATCCTTAGAGAAGAACCAAACAGGTATTTGTTAGTAGAGTTGTCAGCTAGAAGTAAGCACTGAGAGATGGAATGGATTCCCAAGTTAAAGAAGAGAGTGGATGGATACGTGAGACAGAAGGCCAAGGTATATGGTCTTGAGGAAGCTGCAAGACAGTGGTACAGGTTTGATAGGTGGATGACTAAGATGGCTTTAGTCAATGTCAGTGTAACTATTGTGTTTGTCTTACCAAGTGGATGATGATTGCAACATTATCTAGTTACTGTATGTGGGTGATTTGCTAGCAGGTTTGTACATACAGGGTTTTGTTGAGCTAAAGGTAAGGTTAGTTCAGAGGTGTGTCATGAAGAATTTGGAGCAACAAAATTCTTTGGCATAAGAGACATGGAGATTTTATCTCCAGTGGGAGCTAATGTGAAGATGGTGTTGGTGGGGTTCATGATGCAAGATGCAGAATCAAAAATCACACCAAGGGTTGGATAGTTCAAGCTTAGCTTAGAATAGGGTTCCAAATCACATGAGGTCTAGTGTAGACCTGAGTTTTCCCAAGCAGTGGGAGTTGTCAAAAAGTATGGAGCCAATTCAAGGAAGGATTACTAGAGGGCAGTTCAGTGGATTCTCAGGTATCTGAGAGGGATCAGTAGCAAGGATTGTTGTTATGTGGGGTCAAGGTCTTCACTACATGGATATGTAGGTTCGGATGTGGCAGGTTACTTGGATGACAGGTGTAGCATCATGGGATGTGTGGTGGTTAGTCTTCAGGATTGATCTTGAAGAGGAATACAAGCTAGGGAATAATTTAGATAGTGTACAGGGACAGATATAGGTGCAGCTATTTATCTCCAAGTGGGAGATTGTTAGGTTGTGGAGCTAAAAGCTTCACCAGGATGCAAACAAAAGAAGTCACAGAGCTTGAAGAGGTTGTGGAGAGTTATAGAATCAGTTGCAGGGCAACCGATGTTGGTTTGATCAACTGACATTGGTTAGATAGCAGTGAAGAACCAACTGGCATCGGTTACCAGTCAGCTGACATCGGTCATGGAGGAGCTGATGTCGGCAGCCTATACGTGAACATGCAGTTTGCATGTTGATTCTGGAGAGACTATTTTTGGATTGTTAGTTTACATGTTAAAGGCTAGTCGTAGTCTTGAGTTGCGCATCTAATTATTGTAATTAAGATAGTCTAATTATTGTAAGCATGAGATCTATATATGGACTCATGGGCTGTAGTGTAAAATTTTAGCTAGAGAGTAAGAGAGCAATAAGCTCCTTCTGAGAGAAGAGAGTAATGGTGTGTTCCTCCTAGTGCCACAGTACCAAGTGTGGGTGCTAGATTGGAGAATCAGCAGGGTTCTTCATATTTGTATGATCTTAGTCATCAGGTTAGCATGGCTTCTTTTGGAGATCTACAATGGTGAGTAAGGTCTAGTGATTTGTAGGTAGTAGTAGAGAGCAGGAGATCTACTTGGAGTATAGTTGCGTACTTGGTGTACTGGCAGTGTGTTATTGACTGGTTGGAGAGGTGAACATCAATTCTATATTGGAGTTGATTGTTGGGACTGAGAGAGAGAGGGAAGAAGGTCTTGAGGTGTGGCGAGCCTTTGAGGTGGAAGAAGAAGTGGCATCTTCTTTATTGTATATTCTTCTGAGTGATTATCAATACAATTGTGTATTGTCTCTCATATTCCTGTGTTGTTTCATATTTCTAGTTACTTATTGATTCTGGTTAAATTCCGTGTTTAGTTGCTAATACAAGAAGTAATCATATGTGCTCTATTGGTGGAGCAAGATCCTCACAAGTGGTACCAGAGCATGTTTATTTGTTCTAGGTTCCTGACACTTCAAAGGTGAAGTCTATCACCCTTTAAAAGGTTACACTAACATTTTAGCCTAACATGCATCTATTTATAAGTGAATGTGCCCCAATTGGTAGTTAAATCAATCTTAGTTTTGTCTCCTAGGTTGACTAGGACCTGGTTATAACCCAAGAAGCCATATAAGAAGGACATCATCTGAGACCAACTCACCATTTGGATCACCTCATCTAGTAACGGCAACAGGTAGTTATCTTTATATGAGGCATGGGTCAAGTTCTATAAGTCCATGCAAAGGTATATTTTTCCATTCTTATTTTACACTAGAACCAAGTTAGCCACCCAAGTGGAGTGGTGAATAGTGAAAATTATCCCCACAAAGAGTAACTTTTAGACTTCCTTATGAATCAAGCACTCCAAGATTGAATCTATCACCCTCTATCTTTGTCTGAAGGGTTTTTGGTCGGGTTTTAAGGGGATGGTATGAGTAATTAATCTTGGGTTGGATACTTAAGGTATTAATAGGCCCAATAAATCATGTCCTTGTATCTCAGTAGTAACCTCTATAACTATTTCAATTCATGTTCTATCCAATCTACACCAACATTAAATATCTAGGGATTCTCTATAGGGTCAAGATTAATGAGTTGACACTTTTGGTCTTTGAAATTAGGCATTTTAGCTTGGAAGGTTGGGTTTAATGCATCAAACACTCTTTTAAATGAAATCACACCCTAAGGGATATGATTCCCATGAATGTTCAAAATCCCATACTTATCCAACTCATTTTTGGGGTTATCTCTATCCTTTTCATCTATGATTTGGGACTCAAATATCCCCTTATTGTCAAGAAACTAGATGATTTTTTGGTTGTCTTTAAACACCTATAATTTAGTCACATTTTGTAAGATATAAGGATCAGAGATGATTTCCATAGAGAAATCTTGTAGCTCAGTGTCACTAAAATGGGCTAGGTTCACTACCTCTGATGCTAATGAGTCTACTAATTGATTTTTCCTCCTGAGGAATAGGAATGATATTGAATGCATTAAAAATTTTGATTAGATCCCAAGATTTATATTTATGCCTTTTAAGGTAAGATAGTTTGCATTAAAACTTAGTTTTCATATAGCTAACCACTAGTTTTGAGTCATTGAATACTCTTAATTTGTTTGTCTCATGTCTCGATTCTAATTGCAATCCCAAAATTAGAGCTTCATACTCCACTAGGTTATTCATGAAAAGAAATTAAGACCTATAATACACTAGATGTTTCCTCCTTAAGGGGTCTATAATCATAACATTGGCCCCATTACCTTGTTTGAAGTGATATCCATCTATATAAAGAGACTATAGGCCAAGAAGACCTAGGATGTGACTGGTTTGTTTTTTTTAGGCTTGGTGCTTAGTGTGTTGATGCCTAGGTCTAAAGAAACTAGGTTTATATTCTCATTAATGGCATTGTATTTGGTGATCATATACTTCATGCGTGGTTCCCATCTACTCTTATTTGGTTGTCTACTCCTCTCCATGGTAACCACATATGGGATAAATATGTGTCCATATACCCATTTAGTGCCTTGGACCAATCTTTGTTGAGGAGCATGTCATAGGCTTCTAGGATATCAACCACCTGAATGTCAACAAAGTGTTGAATCCTAAGCTCAAATTAAAATTGGATGTGGATGTTTAGTAGCTCACATATCACTTTTATCTTTGACTTATCCAATTAGACCACTAACTTGTTTCATTTTATGAGGGCTAGACTAAATTTCTCATATATTCATGTGGGCATCACATTGGCCAAAGGTCCTAAATCTACTAAACATTTATTTAGATTATTTTCAAATAATTAGATGGTCAAGAGGAATGTAGGGACCTCCATTTTATTCTTGTGAATGAGCACATTGGTGTGTGTTGCTCTCAGTTTTGGTTGGGCTTGTGGGGTCAACTTTTGAGTCAAAGACTTTAACATGAGATCCCATTGTTTTATGATTTGGGATAACTTCTGAAGGGTAAGGTTAGCCTTGATCTTATTCATATCATCAACTATGATTTAACTTCCTTTAATTTGGACTAGTGCGGTTTCCATAGGTGCTTTAGGTTCTTAAGGTCTTGGAGGTGGAGGATCATTCATAGCAATATTATCTTTAGGATATAAAGAAGTTCATTTTAAATAAAAATTATTAGAGGCGTGAACATGTTCAAAAGACATGATTCTAGTGTTCAAAGTGTCAATTGTGTTATGCATATTCTCCATTTTCTCATTAAAAGAGTTTTGAAAAGCATGGATAATCATAGTTTGACATTATATTTAACATTTAAGATCATGAATCTTTTGGTTTTAAAAAGTAATCTTTTGTGTAAATTTTTTAACTGATAAAAAATAACCAACTTAAAATCCATGAAAAATAAATGAGGATTAATAACGTTAAGTTTTAAAAATGTGAATGATATCACATAAAGGATTAAGTCTTATAAATACTCCAACTAATGTCAAATAAATATATCTTAATACCTACAAATGCTTAAATAATCCAAAAATTCCAAGTTATGAAAGATAAGAAAATATTATTTTGTAAAAAATCCAAGCTTGTATAGTATATGAAAGGCATTAAAAATTGATTAGTTGATTTTGGCTACGTTTAATTTTATCCACATTAAACAAGCCAAATTTGAAAAAATGTCATGATTAAATGAATATCTAAATTAAAAAACTAAACAACATGTTTAAATTGATAATTTAAACTATAAACTAGAAAAATAAACAAGGTGTTATGCTCAGTAAATGTTTACTTCCAAAAACAAGTGAAACACCTCATAACAAAATTTGAATTTGAGTGAAATAAGAGCTTTAATTATATGTCCAATGTAGATTAAAATCTAAGAGAAACAAAAAAAAAGGTGAAATTAAAGTAACACACCACCTCAAAGTGCCACACCACATGAGGTTAAGACCAAAAAAAAAAAGTGAAAGAATTAAGGAATTAATACATATAAGAGCATGAAGCCAAGGCAAGATGCCACAAGCACAAAAAAATAGTAAATAAAAATGTGTAATGCAATTCAAAAAATCATTGCAAAATATAAATTAAACAAATAATTAATAGTATAAACAAAGTTAACTACATGGAATAAATCAAATATAAGAATCCAAAAACATTATAGGGTAGAGAACACCACTTAGAAGAGCTTAGCTAGTTTTAGATTATGTATAAGACAACATAAAGTTACCAAGTGACAAAATTTTTACAAGGGAAACTAAAAACAATAAAATAAACATAATTGAAAGGGCACAATACATAGCTAAAAATTTGTAATACATAGCCAAAAAATTCAATACACTACTGAAAAATAAGTCCAAGATTATGACCACGTATAACTAGCCAAACTTATATGGAAAATAAAATGCAAAACATCTAAAGAAGATAAAATGCCACACATACACAAGGGAAACCAAAACACCAAGTGACAATAAGAGAAATTTCAGGAGTAGTGGGCATTATATTTCATCAAAATGTCAGAATATGAAAGTGTCAAACTTAAATAAATCAAAACATTAAGGCCAATAAAAACACCAAGGTGAATGATGGAAAAGTACAAGGTAAATAAAGTTTTAAACTCAAAACATAGTATCAATATGAATGAGTATAACATTGAAATGAAGGAATAAATACCAATAAAAATAAAAAAGATGCCAATACTAAAGGAATATGGGACTACATATTCATTAGCATGCATATGGAATGCTAAATACAGTATTTAAACAGCCAATCATAAAAAATGACTTGATATCAGTCAAAAAATAGAAAAGAGGAAAATTTTAAAAAAAAATAGACTAAGACCACAAACATAATGAACCTAGGAAGAAAATAGTTTTGACAAAAGTAAAGATTTTTTTTAAAATTAAAATATGGAAAAAATGAGAATCAAATAAATTATTGATTGTAGTAATTATGAATACAAAACAAACCATAAAGAAACCAAACAAAGTGGTTAAAATTGATTTATGGTTGTAATATAATGCTTTTTAGCAAGTAAACTGAATTAAAAATCTGAATCAACATCAAAAAATTTCCTTGTGAGCAACTTGAAAAATAAGTTAGAATAGATATATGTCCAAAGCAATGGTAAAAGTTATGCTATAAATGAAGACAATTTTGAAAAATTGTTGAAAGGGTGGAATCCCTTGCAAAAAAAATTGATTTTCCTCTAAAATGTCTATACAACTCATGATTGAATGTCAAAAAAAATATAATGCTATAATACCATATTAGGATTTATTCCAAGATTGAAATAATAACATTGAAAGTACAAAGCAAATAAATGCATAAATAAATAAGATTACCTCAATAGCAAACAAACACAAATGTGAGACAAGATTTTCCAAGTGAGAAAATCATCAAATGGAAAAAAACCCACATCTATTAGAAGGCTTACAAAATATTTATCTCCAAGTATAATTAAAAATAAGAGATAAGAGAAAGAGAAAGAATAATGGTATTAATCCATAAAAAGAATCTAAAGATTAGCTAGAGAAAGTGAGAAGAATGAGAGAGATGAGCTCAATAAATAGAGTTAAAGGAAGGAAAATAGCATTACATAGAATCCCATCATGACTTTCACAACCTTATTAGTGTGTTTCAAACATCCCTAATCCCCATAAGGTGAGGGGAATGTGTGTGAAAAGTTTGGGAGGAGTTACTTGTGTAAGTAACTCCAAGATTCCTTATAAAAGGGCAAAAGAGGTGTGACACCTCATAAATTTGAGATAAAGTAAATTTATTAGAATAATAAACACAAAAATAAATCTCCTATCCTAAACTAACCTAAATGGATCAGAAAAGGTGAATCTAAATAAGATTACTCTCCAACAAAATTTAATATTATGAAAAGTTCCATGAATCAGAACTATTTTAAATGCACCACATGTAGGTCACTAGTTGATTAAAATGAGGGAAATGATAATGAAGTATTTATACACACTGAGAATACATTGCTAGCTAAGGCCATAATATCTTGACATTTATATGGTTCACATACAGTCAAAATTCAATTGAAATAAAGCTCAAATATATAAACCCTACATATCAACAAAATACATAGTAATCAAAACAACCAAAAATACATTTTATGGGCTTCATGATTATGAGATCATGAGATTTTGACACTGGATGGTAGATATGTCATGGATTTTAACCCCAATTTTAAAATTATGCACTCAATGGGTTATTTTGAAGGTGATTTTGGCAAACATGAAAATAACATTGTTGAGCCCATTTTACTTAAAATGAACATAAATTTTGTAGGTTTTGGTTTCAATGATACCAATTATTATAATACTAATTTTAATTCATATTTTTCCCCTCACACAAATAATTTGCACAAAAGTGCTCCTCAATATCATACAACTTATTTTTATTATGCAACTTCTTGTGATCATTTGATTTAAAATCATAAAATTTGTGAGGATTGTGGTAAAATTGGACATCATATTTCTAAACTTTGGAAATTACATCCATGCATATATTGTGGTAAAACCTCTCATAAAATTTTCCATTGTTGAAAAGCCATTAAAACACCTAATTCTAAGGTTTAAAAAAATTAGATCTTGAATCCTAGGTATCCTCTCAAGACTTTGATGTATTTTCTTGTGATAATTATTCAATTGCTTCATGAAGAATATCTTTTAAAAATATTGACACATCTTATTCATCTCCATTTTTTTATAAAATATTTATGCAATCCTTGATTTTATGTTTTCTTCTTCTTGTAAGTTTTAAAGGAAATGTGGTTTGATTTTAGCTCCTTATATTTTAACTAGCTTATTTTTCATGCAGGATTTCACACTTTGCATAGAAGTTGTCTTTTACTCCATTTGACTTTATTAGATCTGATTTTACTATATTTATTGCATGTATATAATATTTTTATGGTATGATTTTTTATTTCAAATGAAAATTGGTTTAAATTTTTCTTTTGCAAGTTTTAGTTAATCATTTTTCCTTCTTGTTGGTCTTTGCTCCATTGCAGATTAACTTTCTTAGCCAAATAAGAATGTTGGATATTTTTTATGATATCACCTTTGGAATCTTCTTGGTGACATGTTATCTTATTTTTTATTCTCTCAAATCTTTGTAATTCCTCTTGAAGGAAGTTTTTATTAAGGGGGAGTATTATGTAATGTCAACTCCCTTATTTGTTTGTAAATAAAATCTCCACTTTTGTAACCCCAAATTAATATTAAGGGAGAGTGTTAGATATTGTTGGTGATCTCATATTTGGAAGCTTCTTGGTGACACATTTTCTTATATATTGTCTCAAATCTTTGTAATTCATCTTGAAAAAAAAAATCTGTTAAGGGGGAGTATTATGTAATGTCAACTCCCTTCTTTGTTTGTAAAGTTTTTATCCATTTTTATAACCCCAAATTAAGATTAAAGTGGAGTATTGGATATTAATATTATTTGGGTTCATCTTTTTCTAATTAATTTAGGTTAATTTAGGTTTATCCTAAGTCTATTTTAGTTGTGCATTTATTATTCTAAAAAAATCACTTTATTTCATATTTATGAGGTGTCACACATCTTTTTTGCCTTTGTAGGAAATCTTGAAGTTACATACACAAGTAAATCCTCCCAAAATTTTCACATACATCTCACTCACCCTATGGGGATTAGGGACAGTTGGCACACATTAATAAAATTATGCTAGTCATGATGGGATTCTTTGTAACTCTCTCTTCTTTCCTTTAACTCTATTTATGGATCTCTCCTCTCTCATTATTTTCACTTACTATAGTTAATATTGAGATGCTTTTTATGGCTTAATGTCATTCTTTTTAATTTTTCTCATGGCTTATATTTGAGATTTTACTTGGAGATCAATAAGTTTTAAGACTTCTAATATATGTGGGATTTTTATCCATTTGAAAATTTCCCCATTTGATAAATTTGGTCTCGTATTTGTGGTTGTTTGTTACTCATGTAATCTCATTTATTTACACATTATTTCATTTATGATTTCAATGTTATTCTTTCGATACTGGAATAAATCCTAATAAATTCATTATGAATGAATGTCATTACATGACTAAAAAAAATAGATAAGTGTATGCTTGTGATAGATTTAAATTCTTGAAGCATTAAGTATTCATGAAGTTTAGTTGTTTGGATACAAATTCAGTAGTTTCATGGGTTCTTACAATTCAATGTATATTCTTTGAAGTCCACACATTTCCCTAGGAAAAAATAAGACATAACTTAAGTCACTCATAAGTTTAACCAAATCATAAAACTAGGGCAACAACTAAAAAAAGACAATGTGATAATCAAAAGAAGACATGATGAGTTTTGTTGAATAATCATGGACTCACATAATCACATTACCCATAGACTTTGTATTAGGTTCACTTGATCTCCATAAGACTTATGAGCCTGTGGACTTTAAAATCCAAATGAATAAATAATTGGGTTAGATTCTTCCTATAATACTCATATAAACTTATGATTACATACTTAGATAAAATTATACCTATAAATTTCAAACCAAGACTTTGAGAAATAAATAGAATGGATCACAAAAAAATTTCTATGTAATCAAGGAATTTATAGTGTGAAAACTCAAAAAACAAATCCATAGGTCCATGGAAGTCATCAACTTTATAAATTTAAGCATTCAAAGTGATCAATAAATATTTAAATGGAAACTCATGAGGGTACATCAAGACTTAGGGGTAATATTAAAATGAACTTTAAATTTGGATAAAACTAAACTAATTCTTGGATGCACTATGAAAACCTCGTGGATTAATCTAGGGAGAAATTTTGAATTTCTTAGCTTTTACCTCTTGATTTATTTTAGGATTTTATGTCTTTTTTATCAAGCAAGGTTGTTCATTTCTTTTAAAATAAATGAGGGTTTATTAGTCACAACATTCCCAAAGATAAAATGTGTTGTATAGACTAAAGTACATCTCTTTATGCTTTTATTATATTATTATATTTCATTTCAATAATTGAATAAAGGGAAGAATTTTTAGGCACAAAAATATTGGATTAAACACTCGTTAATGTCAATATTGGAATACATTCAAATTACATGACTTTTGCATACACATAGTCTCTTACGCACCTTTATCTCATAACCATATGACTTCCATGGGTTTGACCTTCACATTTTGTTATCACTTACCTACATGAATTCCATAGTCTATGCCTAAAATATTAATTATCATACTCATATTGTCTCTAGATCATCAGCTCAATATTATTGCCTTTCAAATGAGTCCCTCGGACTTTGATTCCTATAGAATTTCCCAATAATTCAATTCTAATAAACTTATCCTCATGTCAGGTAATGGTCATTTTTGAAATTAAAATTATCTTAATGGTTCGGCCCAAAACATTTTCATGAGAATGGTATGAGAAAGTACCCAAATATTCTCATATAAATATACAAAAATTATAGTATTATTCCCTATCTCTCACTCTTCAAAGATACATCTATACACTTTTGCACATTCAAATGGACTGCCCTATACTTCCCAACTCATCCATCAATAACAAGGAGAAAGTCTTAGATAAATTATGAGGACTCAATCCAAGCCAAAATTATAATTTTCTAAGTTTTTAAATCTAGATCATAGCTTGCATTCATTAAAATATCATTATTGCATACATACACCTAACATAGAGAACTACATGTGGTTTGACTTCCCACTTCAAAATATTGGATATGTAGGTATCACTCAAACATTTATGAGGAAGTGTTTTGGGTAAGCTCAAATCACATTTATTCCCATATTTTAAGCCTAAACCTACTATAAAGAAGTGTACCTAGGGTTTCAACGAGGAGACATGTTTTTGGATATTACGGACATAATGGGCCTTGATATCTTACATGAAGATAAATTATAAGTAGGTGTAGCAACCTATATTGAAACATAAAGACATTATACCCATAAAAAAATATGTCAAAATAAAAATTATAACATCTATCCATAGTGTCTAAAGATTGACAATTTCATCAAAGCACATTCAGAGACCCAGTTCCTAATCCAAACAACTCTTGATCTAGTTTTTAGCCCTTTTTCACCTACACTTAGTCTCAAACTTGAACATAATAGTAAACATGGTAATTATCTTAATCCCTTAGTAATTTACATAATTGTAAACTACATTTTTTCATATCATATTTTACCTTTTGTATTCAAATTAATGTTTAATGTTATATTTTATACAATCTAAAAAAAACATAGTTTTTCACTTATTAAGGTTCACATTATCAAAAATAAAGTAAATAAAATTGTCAAATTCACACCACCCAAATATTTTGTAAAACATGCCTTATTTGAAATAATAAGGATAATATTTTTTTTATTTCTAGTGCCCTATCAAAGAATATATATATATATATATAGGGTGATCATTGGGATTATAAAGGTTGATAGTAGATATGTAGGGAGAGCTCAAATGAAAGTCTTTATAAGTTGAATATGTCTTTCAAATTTGATCCATTTCCCTTTATAAGATGAGATTCAAAGGTAAATTTTTTTCCCTAAGCTCCTTCTATGGACGTTTTCATTTAACCCCTAAAAAGAAGGGGACATCCAAGTATTTACTAGGTAGTTAGCCTATTTAAAAGGTGAGGACAATTATTAGAATTTATTGAAAATGTAGGGGGTATTAAGAAAATACCTTTGACTTGTAATTAATAATAAATTATCCATAGAAATTTAAGCATGTTTATAGTGTTTCTTTTGTGTGCTTTCTTATTCTCTGCAAGCATAACCTAATAGCAACATATCATCCATAAACATAAGGTGAGATACAGTAAGGGCTTCTTATTTTAGTTTGATACCATGGAGTCTATTATAGGTAACTATAATTTGAAGTGCCTAACTAAGATCCTCAAACATGAGGAAGAAAAGGTATGGGGACATGGGATCCCCTTAGCTAAGACCCCAAGTGTCATGAAAGGATATAGCTACACTATCATTAATAAGGATTGATAAATGAGTTGTAGAGATGTAATTAATCATCAAGCCACACAAAGAAAGTTATAATGCCTCTCATATTGACCATTTTTATTTAGGAAAGTTATATTAGTAACCATATTCAATATGTTTGACAAAACCTAATTATTTTTAAGATTTCATATTAGTCCTTCCATATGTAAAAGTTTCGCTATGTAGTGAAGCATGATTAAATAAAATTATTAAACATAGTGGCACTCAAATCAATGAAGCTAAAATTAAAATAAAAAACTATAAAATTATAAAACTCAAATATTTAGTTAATAGGTGCATGGCCCTTATAGGAAGACTAAGGGTGCTAGTTATTATATTCTAGCCTAGGTTAGGTGGTTTTGAAACCCTTTGGATTGTGTATGTAAAGTTGTAATAACAATTAGTAAATTTTTAAGAAACCCACATGGGCTTGTAAGAATACTTTTTGACATTGTAAAAAGAGTAGAATGGTAGGTTTCCTTGTGCAAGTAAACCCACATGGCCTTTTAAGGAATTTTAATAAAGAGTATGGACCTTGTAAGGAAATTAAATGTTATTTTAAGAACGTTACTCCCACCATTAATAAATCTAGGTGTTAATTTTATAAGGTATAATTATGTTTATTTTCTAATTTTTGGCTCATTTGGGGGGTGAAACATTCCCCTTGGAAATTTGTTGGAGGAAGGTCTTGGAGAGCTCTAGAGTTGTGCTTGGAGACTTGACATAAGTCTTACTTTCCCCATTTAATAATTATTCTCCTTATTTTTTAAGTTTTTTTTGAAAAGATAATTTCTCTTAATCTTGTTGATAAAAAGGTCATTTTGGTGTTATTAAAAGCATTTATTTAATATAGGATCAGTTTCAATTGGATTGTATTAGGTTGTTATAAATTTTAAATACAGTTACAAGTTATTGCATCCAATTTCAAATCTCATAGGTGAGTAAATGGTATGTCTTATGATATATATATATATATATATATATATATATATATATATATATATATATATATATATATATATATGTATGTATGTATGTATGTATGTATGTATGTATGTATGTATGTATGTATGTGTGTGTGTGTGTGTGTGTATATATATATGTATATATATATATATATATATATATATATATATATGTATATATATATGTATATATGTATATGTGTGTGTGTGTGTGTATGTATATATATATATATATGCATGCATGCATATATGTATGTATATGTATATGTATATATATACATAATTATATAAAATATATAATTAAGAAAATAATATATATATGTATATATGTATATATATAAGTATATGTGTGTGTGTGTTTGTGTGTATATGTATATGTATATGTATATATGTATATGTATATATTTATATGTGTATGTGTGTGTGTGTGTGTGTGTGTGTGTGTGTGTGTGTGTGTGTGTGTGTGTGTGTGTATGTATATGTATATGTATATATATATGCATGCATGCATGTATGTATGTCTCTATGTATGTATATGTATATGTATATATATTAACATAATTATATAAAATATATAATTAAGAAAATAATAACAAAAAATTTAATATTTTATAGTAAGGGTCAGGATTCGAACCTAATTAACCTTCCCCCTTGGCTATAGCCTTTACACATGGCAGGGCTAGGACAGAATTGCCCCAGCCATGATAGCCATGGTTTCATAAAGCATGTATATGCTTTTAGAGTGGGGGTGGTATGTGACTCCCCACACCCCCTGATTCTAATTATGATACCTTAAAAATGTGTGTATTTAATTATTATTTGATGGATTCCATTATCTGTCCAAATCTCCCATTTTTGCCATAGGTTAGGGGGACGTTGCCATATATGTACCTTAGATTTAAACTTATTAATTACATTTGTTCATATGTCTTCAATCTATCTTCAAAAAAAACATTTTTTTCATGTCCTAAAACCATGAAATTCAATATGATAACATTTAGATGAGGCATTTCTTTGGAAATCCTTAAAGCATATTAACATGTACTCATCAAATTCCATGAGGCAACATTTTCTTAGGCATCTTGTCAAATAATCCACTTTCCTTGTATATGCTTCCACATTTGTTCATATATACAATATAAGGACACTAAAATAAAATGGTGTTAATGCCTTGTGATGATACCCTTATCTTTTTTATCTTCAATTGGGATATTCCATGACAAATCATCTCATTCAATCATTAGGTCAAACACTTTGTGAACATCCCATTAAAGTTCTACACTTATCATAGTGGTTTTGAAACAAGGAAAACTTGGAAAACTTAAATTCCATTTCATTGATTTAATATTGGATATAATTACCATGTAAAAGGGATTTCTTGTAAATGCAGGTTTGTAATACATAAGGATATGTAGAATAATTTATTTGGGGGAAAGGGGGGTTTAGGTGTAGTAAGTCAAACATGTAAAGAATCCTTCAACTAATCCTCTCCACATAATATTGTGAGGTTGAAAATGAGAATGAAAGAAGATGGCATTGGTATTATTTTAAATTATCTCTATAAATGTGTTTTTTTTAATTCAATCTAATATACCACAATGTCAATGAAACACTGTCACTATCTTTATTATTAAAATTGGTTTTATGTTTCGTTATTTATCCATGGATCATCCTAGATTATGAAGGGAAATGATGAACGGGAAACCATCATAAAAATTTGGGTTAAAAAATGTGCCTCCCAAGCATAAATAAACATATATATACATACGCATATACATATATATGCATATATACCTACATTTTATCATTAAAATGCCAATAAAACATGACATGGTTGTGTTGATGTGTTTTCATGTAGCATGTATGGATATAGTGCTCTGAGAATTTGTGGTAATATCTTGATCCTATAAATGTTACACCTTATGTTTATATTTTCAAATAAATGGATAGGTTAGGATTATTTTCCAAACCTATGCAAATGGTTTTAAAATGTGTTAAACTAGGGAATTTAAAAGGGATTAAAAATATTTATAAAGTGTGGAGTGTTAAGGATTCTTTCCCATTTAAGAAATCTATTGGATGGAAAATAAAGTGTGTCTAGTGGATCATTTAAACTTAGGAGACATTAGTCACTCAAAAAAGTTACTACTCACATTACAAAATTAATAAATAAGTATTATTTTGCATTTAATTAGGATAAAAAAAGAAATTACGAGACTGAATAAAATAAATACCTAATGTCAAAATTTTCTAAATCTAGAACTTGAACTAATGTTCATATGAATTTGAATTATCAGATCAGCAATTGAATAATTTTTATTAACAATGATTGTAGATAAATTGGGCCTCTTTTGGAAGGCTTTTTCACAAGTAAATTTTTGGGACCTTTCTTATGTCATAAAAATAACTTTGGAATACAGATAAATTAAATATCTAGAGATAAAAATTTATCAAATCTAAGGATTGAAACATAGTTTAAATGGATAAAATTTATTAGTTAAATTAATAAATATTTTTATTATTAAAATTTTAAAATAAAGTTGGATATATTTTAAATCAATTTCACAAGTTAAAATTACCAAGTAACTTTTCAACTTCTCAAAACCATTTCAAAATGATTGGAAATTTTTCTAAATAATCAAGCATAAAAACTATCTAATGCTAAAATTTTATTCTCTATAACCTAAAATATTTGTATAAACCATCATTAAAATTTGTTGCTTCTTATCTAAATTAATTTGAGGGTATTTTTGAATCAAATTCTATCAACCAAAAATTTGAAGAAAATTATTGTTTCAAAACTGTTGTTTTAATGTCATGACTATTTAGTTCTCCCTTCCTAGATAAAATTAACAAGTCACTTCTTAGACTGTAATTAGTATTAAAATTAAGATGGAATCATTTAATAGTCTTTTCATATAATTACTTTATGTTGAGAATGATTGACATTTCCTTCAATAATATTTTGGTACGTCACAAATACATTTTTATTCATACAAGGGTATTATATTTATAGATTTTCTATATTTCCTACAAACAAGGAGATATCATCAAAATGCCTATAATCTCTCTCAATCCCTGAAAACATTATCTTGAATTTATCTTTACGAGTTGTTTCAACAACTCATTACATGTATACTAAAATAATAATATATTATCTCACACACATAATCACATTAATAATATTGTTACTCACTCACAACAATATTTTTAACCTAACTCACATTAACTCTCATATGTGAGTACTAACTCACTTATTTTTATAGCACTACCCACATTAGTGTTTATATGAGGAGAGAAACTGCATGGACTGAATTTCTACATATTACACCCTCCCTCTCCCCCCCAAATTTTAACTCACGGATGTCATGTTCACCATAATGCATCTAATTTTTAAAACAATCAATATACATTTATTAATGACTAGATTTGAATATAAACACATTTAATAATCAATTGACTAATGAAAAATAACATAAAACATATACGAAAAAAAGATGCTAGACAACACACACATATATGAATACCACATAAGTTTTATTAAAAAAGACTAAAAAAGATAATCATACTAGAACCTTAATGACTATTGACTAAAAATAATAATAAATAAACTGAAAACCAACATAATAAGAAATATTATTAAATAATATATTAAAAATAAGAAACAAGAAAAATAGATTCAACAAAAGGCACGTAAATAAACCCCTTTATAGACTTGAACTAACGTAAACTAAAAACTAAAAACATATAATTTAAAAACATATCAAACAAAATAAACATCTTAAACCTTTAACTATACTACATACTATGTGATACAAAACATTTAAAAATGTTTTAAACAAGCTCCTACTATAACCTAAAAATATAAAGTAAAATTAAATTAAAACCTAAATTCAATTAAACACTTTAAACTAAACAAATAAATTAAACATTAAATGATAAATGTGTATTAATATAAAACTTAAAACACAAAATAACATAATCCTAAAATGAATATAAAATAACTTAAAATAAATTTCTAGTTTGTGTTTTTATTTTTTATGAGCCACAGAGTGCATGGAGGGTTTAGGGGAAAGCTCAAGGGTTTGAAAATGTCATGGAAAAGCTTGTCAAGAGCTCAAGTAGTTTCCATGGAAAATGGGCTCACTATCTATCAATGTCAATGTAGTTTGTTGTTGGAGTTGAGTTCATCATTAAAATGGAGAAACCTATAGGTAGATTTGAATTTGGGATAAGTGTTGTAATACAAGGCTGAGGGTAGCTCAATAGAGCTGAGCTGGGCTATGGAAAATTTTGTTTGTGTCAGGAGCTAAGTCAATAATATGTAGGTGAGCCATTTGTTGGGAAATTCAAAGGATAGCTTGCCAAGTTGATCCAGGTGGGGTGTGGATCTCTGGGAGACTAATAAAATTACTGTAGGCTTTAACATTAGACCAAGGATTGTAAAATACTGATGTTAATGTAAATAATGAGTAATGAAAGCAAGATCAATGGCAAGTTCTATGTTCAACAAAATGAATTAATGCAAGGTCACTATGGCTTCAATGAAAAATAACAATCTAGTCCTGAATATCGAGTGCCATGATTACACAAACCCTCATCAAACCCTTCAAAAACTTATACATTTAAGGTAGGGTATTAGCCTTAATGCAAAGTAAACTTGAATGCAAATTGAATCAAGTGGATGCAAAATAATGCCGAATGCAAAACTTTATCTTTATTAAGTAGTAATATGCAACAAATAGCCTTAAAATTTTGATAAACACTATTAAGTAATATATATAAAAAAATTGGAATGTAAACTATGAACAATATGAAAATGAAAAAAATGTGAAAAAAATGAACAGGATGGAAAGAGTGTAGAGAATGCAGGTGGATAGTGAATGTCAATAAATTTACACATGGTCTACACTACAAGTTGTTGATAATATTAAATCAAGGTGAATAGACATAATAATAGTTATTTCACATGGTCTAAATTACAACACTATTCTATGATCCATTTTGATGCAAAAACAAACAAATTGAGGGCAAACAGAGAGGTCTAGGAATTTGATCTAATACCAATGTTGAGAATTGGTTGAGATTTCTCTCAGTAAGATTTTGGTCTGTCATAAATACATTTTTATTCATACAAGATTACTACATTTATTTATTTTTCTTGATCTCATACAAGCAAGGAGATAACCATTATCAAAACTCCTATAATCTCTCTCAATCCCTAAACACATTCTCTTGACTTTATCTCTGTGAGTTGTTTCAACAACTCATTACACATATACCAAAATAACCATAAATTATCTCACATAGACACTCACATTAATAATATTATTTCTCACTCAAAATAATATTTTTAACCTAACTCACATTATCTTTATCATGTGAGTACTAACTTGCTTATTTTTCTAACATTTTAGACACCGATTCTCTTGCATTTTTCTAGCCTAGAATAAATGCTTTAAGACTAGTGTTATGATCATTTTATATGCAAATTCTTATGTTCAATCATAATTAAACTAATTTATGACTATTATACAGTTTAACTAGCCTTTGGAAACCTTTAAAATCCAAAAACAAATTAACTACCTTAAATGTATCTCAATTTAATATTGGTATAGTTATTTCTAGTTAGCTCTAAGGAGGTTATTGATTTGTAGTTGAGTAGGGAGAACTCTTTTTAATCATGTTCCAAACTTAGGTATTCCAACAAACCTTCCTTTACATATATGAGTGTCACATATTAACTCTTAGTAGCATCTAACTATGCAAGGAATATTTAATGGTCATTGAGTCACCCACAAAGGTAACTTAAGTGTTAGCTGTAAGGCTAAGTGGAAAAGGTTGGTTGCCTTCATAGTAGAGATAACACTCTTTTTGGTAATGGGTGAACTATAACTATCCATGATTCTACATATGAAGGTGTCCATATCATATATGTATGTAGCCTGGGAAGTGAGTGTGGGAATTAATAACTAACACTAATGGTGTTTATCCTTTTGGAAGACTCTAGTTATTAATTATTAAGGCACCTTTCCCTACACACTAGGTGTAAATTCCTATTACTAACCTTTTAGGATGTAATTATTAGTATTATTTAAGGTTATAATAATTTATCTAGGTGGTGACCCAAGTTGTGTGAACTTGGAAATAGATTATATCTAATTTAACCTCTGTCATCGATAAAGACACTCTTGAAAGATGGAGCTTCTTTGAGTAGTTTGAGATTAAGTTGTTAGTTCTTCTTAAGCATATGGGACTAATTAATATATTTTCCTATATCACTTAGTCAACACTCATTTTTACTTTTGTTACATAGTGCTTTTATGTGAACACAATGACCCTAGGATGTAAAAGTGTCTTATACTAAGGTTTTTCAAGAGTAATGGTTTTGTTTTGAGTGTTATTTTTTAAAGCTTATATAAGATCATTTGTGTTTTGACAGTTATTTATTCCTTGTTTTGGATTAGATTTACAACCCCTTTCAAAGGTGTCTTCTTCTGGAGGAGACTTTACACAAGTTCAAGTGGAGAACTACATCTAACCCTAATTTTGAGGAGTGGATATGTAGGTTTTCCAAGATGTGGGGGCATCAGGTCTTAGGTCATAGGATAGGTTAGGGTTTCCTCAATGTTTTTCTTCATGTTAGGTTTTCTACTAGATCACTAATATTATAATTGAATAAAATGAGTGTGATTAATATTTGTTATGAATATTGTTGAGCCTTCTATTATGATTAGTGTGAAATGATGTATGTTACCCTTGAGATGAAATTAATGAGGTAAACTTCCTTTATTTTGCATGCTCTCTAAGATTGATGTTTGTTTAATACTATATTAAGAACTTGTCCATTGATAGCCATAAAATGGTAGCCATATCAAATGTATCTTGTAACCTAGGTTAATTATCCTATGCATGTGTGTATGTTAACCTTATAATAAGTATAAATAAATAAAATTTAAAAGAGACCATTTTCTTAGGACATCATAGTTAAAATTTTAGTGTTAACTTTTTCACCTTCTTTAAAAATAAAAATATGATGATAACTAAATATACCCTCTTGTGGTGTCGAAATTTTAGAAACTAATTTTAAACTTAATTTTAAACTTAATCCTCTCTTAGAGATGTTTGAATGCCACTATTATGGAAGGTGTTGTTATGAGTTAACTAAACAACAAATTAATTAGCCATTTAATTATATATCACACTTATTCTTGAGATGTTGATTGATTGGGAATAAAATTTAAATAATTAAATACTATTAAATTAATTAAAAATAATAATTACCATATTTCACTTGGATTTTTTGAATGAAAATTATGGATATGATAAAACAAAGAAGTTATATTTCTCAAAGACAGAACAAAATAAGACCTATTTGGATTTTGCACTGGCCTTATCGATGTCCAACTTAACAACCATATTACCTTTGATTTTGTAGAACACTAAGAAGCGAAGTCACTAGTACACAAGAATAAACCCATCTAAAGTTTGCTTTCCTTGAATGCATCCCCAGTGCTATTGATAAATAAAGCATGGAAGGATAACTTTAAGTATTTATGTAAATGATTTAGTTAAGGTCTTTTAGATAATGTACAAATCGAGATTTATGCAAAAATAAGAGAAAGAAAATGTTACAACCTTATTTAGAATTAAGGCATTGAACATGTATCTAAGCTCTTTAAGTATCATCTTTGACCTCGTAACTTCATTTACCATTTTTGTGACTTTCATACCCACAAGTTCTAAAAATTGTTGATAGAATACTTTTAGGAACTCGTCAAATCTTGGATCTTTGTCTCAACTCATGGAAAAGATAATGGCTTTTATTTCCTCTAGATAAAAACATCCAAGTAGTATTTGATTCTAATTTGGAGAAATAATTGGAGGGATGACTTTGAGCATATATGTTTTCCTTTGTCATTTATTTATCCAGTTCAAATAAGTTTTGAAAATAAATTAAATATCCCCCTATCAAATGTATAAATGAGATTTTAAGGTAGTAGTGTCTTGATAATTTATTTTTCCTTGTTATGTTTACTTGGTAACATGTGATAATTGACATCTAGTCGAGATTCTTGATAATTTTAATTGCAAAAAATCTCTTCCTTTGCATAGACATCTTCCAAATAACTAAACATTGATTTTTTCTTGGACCAAAATTAAGTCAAAAAGGCATGAATTTTTAATTTAATCATTAATTAAGGAGAGTCATACTCTAATTTCATCTTTTGAGATAAGATGTTCTTAAAGTGGATATGATTCCAATCTCTTAGGCAACTCCTAAAATATTTTAGTTTCATCATAAATCATAATTCCTTAGTCCCTTTGGTTTTGTTTCCTTTCCATCATGATTTAATCAATCCCAAATAAGATTCATCTTGAAACCAAAACTACTCAAACATGCATAGATAATGGGGAGGGGCCTTCAAAATGTGGGATTATAAAATCCATGGGGATTCTTTTCATGATTATGTGACTAATAATTTATCCATCTATTTCACTATGCTATAGAATTAGGCACACCTATTTTTCCTAGAAAATAAAACTTTTTCGGTAGAAAATCTATCAAATTATAATGAGAGACAAACTCAAAAAAATTATGGTATTGAGTGAATTTTTGGTAGCCACATTTCTTATCACTTGTAAATATAACTACATTAAAATCACCCTTAGAATAATTATATTATTAATATTTAGGTCAAAGAATGATTGGAGTTCTAACCATGTTCATTTTTTTAGTCCAATTCAGTTTAGACAGTAGACATTTATCCATATTTATCTTTCCATAGTAACATACATCATAACAAATCCAGTTCTTATGATATACCAAAAGGGGGCATTTTAAAATTCTATGATCCCAAAAAATACCTAATCCCCCTACATCTCCATTTACATCCACTCAAAAAAGGTCTATAAGGGGCCAATGTTTTTTATGAAAGAGCAAAGCGTATACACTATATTTTTAGTCATTGATATTTTATTTTACATGACTCATTTGTACATATTTATCCATGAGTGTTCATCCTAAGGAGTTCATTAGGATCAAGGTTTGGCTAGCTCATGGTATGTTATGATCCTTCACACCCAAAATAATATTGCAAATGAATGAAAAAAGATTATATTACATTAAAAGGGAGCATAATTGCATTACAATATTGTTGGCCTCTTCAAAGGGGAAACCTCATCTGAGGAAGCTAAATATAATATAATTTATGGATGGTTTTCCATTATTCTAGGCTCTTATTTATAATAATTCTATCTAAGATAACTAATACTTCTAATGCATGTGGGATTATTATAATTAGCTCAAGGGATGACTTACAAAGAATATGTATTTGTAGTTTCTATTGAAGGAAATAATTATAAATAAAGAGTTAGGATGAAGGGTTCCTAACATGCCCTCCCCCTTTAAAATATTTTCTCTCAAATCTGAATGTGAGAAAACTATTATTGGAGTTGAATTAGGGAATCCCACATCACATCTTTTGGTTTCATTCCATGCCACTAGACTATAACCTCAATGATGATTTGATTGTGAAGATGATGGGAACACCTTTATAGAATAGATTAAAATTAAATAAGGATATATCCTTATACATCAAGCTCATAAATTACTATTTGATATGTGATATTATGGTTGAGAACTTTTTTCAAACATGAGACATGAAAAACTAGATGGGCACATGAAGAGGGTGGAAGTTTTAGCTTGTATAAAACATGACCAATATGTTAAAGAATATTAAAAGGTCCATATAACTTGGAAGAAATTTATTACATCCCTTTAGATTGAGATAAGGATGATTATAAGGTTTCATTCAGAGGAAAACATATCTCTAAATTGGGAGGTCTATTTGGAATGATGTTGATCCACCAGTTACTTTATACAAATTTGTACCACATGGAAATTTTCCTTGAGAAGGTAAATAATATTATATTGAGTTTCTAAGGATAGTGTCCATTTCCTACACATGAGAGCTTCTAAGAAGATAAGCAAAAATATATGGTGGATTATAACCATAGAAAACTTCATAAGGAATCATCGTAGTAGTTATGTGATAGGAGGTGTTGTACCACCATTTTTCAAGTGGAAACCATTTGACCAATTGATGTTATTAATCAAATACAAAGCAATGAAGATATGATTCCAAGAATTTATTTAAAATTTGAGTCTGACCATATGTCTATGGGTGGCTACCTATGCACTTGAAGAGTTCCTACTAGAAGTGACTTCTGAATTCTGAATCATAATTCGATACAATAGAATATTATATTCCATGAAGGTGAAATATTTTATCAAGGAATGTTTGGGAAATGGTAGAAGTAGTGTAAGTATGGTCCAAGTCACATAAATACTCATATTTAGAGAGGTGATCTACCACAACAAAAATGACTAAATTTACACCATATTTTGATAATCTTTTTCTAAGATTTATGGATGTGTCTATCTAGATTCATTATGGAATGAATAAGGGTTTGAGTAAGTCAAGCACTACCACTATTTCTCCCTTATGACATTTATATACTTCACATTCATCAAAAAATGTCTTAAGATGTTTCATGATGTCTAGCCAAAATAAACTATAGTCAATGTGTTCATATGTTTTTAAAAAAACTAAATGACTTATGGAAGGTGAGGCATGTAACTCATGAAAAATATTGTGTCGAAACTTGTATCCAAAAATCAAGACAATATAGCCTGTGTGTAGAAAATATTGTCCATCCTAAGCATAGTTAGGTTTGGAAGCTGAGTCCACAAAAAATTATCAGGTGATTTGTTATGTGTGTCTTTTTTCCACTCTTTCTATATCTCATGCATCAATTTTAAAATGGAAATGGATAAGGCAAACACTTGAGTTTATTATTCAGACTAGCGAGATAGTGCATCAATGACCAAGTTGTCCTTTTCCTTCTTATAAGTGATATCATAATCATACCCCATTAATTTGGAAATGCACTTTTGTTGAATCAAGGAAGATACCCATTATTCCAAGAAGTATTTGAGGCTTTGATGATTATTTTTCATGCAAAAATGTTGACCCACCAAGTATAGTCACCACTTACTAATAGCATCAATAATAGCCATCATTTCATTCTTATATGTTGACTATGCCAAATTGTATCCATTGAGAGGTTTTATGGTGAAGGAAATTAGACATTCCTCTTGCATGATAATAGTACCAATATCAATTGCACATGCATCACTTTCAATGATGAATGTTTTCAAGAAATCTAGGATGGCCAAAATAAGTGCATTACACATAACCTACTTGAGTACCCAAAAATCTTGGTTAACTATAGAGAACCATATAAAGGACTCATTTTTTAGCATGGTGGTCATTGGGTTACAAATTTTCCCATAATATTTGACAAATTTTTGGTATTACCCAATAATGGCAAGAAATTCATGAATGATTTTGAGTCTCCTATGTTTAGGCTAATTTTTAATGGCCTCAATATTGGCCTGGTCGACCCAAATGCTATAAAATGGGACAATGTGGCCTAGGTACTCCATCTCATACTAATAAAATGAAAATTTAGACCATTTTTTATAGATTTGGGGGTCTATAAAGGTTATAAAGTTGTGTCGAGGTATTGAATATGTTCTTCCCAAGTTTTGGTATAATTTAAGATATCATCAAAGAAGACCATGATGAATTTCCACAAAAAAAGGTGAAAGGTTTTTTTCATAACCTTAAAATTTGGATGGGGAATTAGTAATATTTAATGGCAGGGTTAAGATTTCATAGTGGTTCTGATGTGTGTATAAATAATTTTTTAGAATATATTCATCTTAGAGGCAAATTTGGTGATTGCCAAACCATAAATCTAATTTAGAGAAGAAGAAAATACCATGAAGCTCATTAAGAAGTTCATCTAACACCGAGTTAATAAATTTATCTTTCCTAGTGAGATTTTTTATAGACTATTAAAATTAGGAAGGAGTATGGGCTTGTGATTAGATGAATGACTCCTTTTTTAAGGAATTCTTGTAATATGTTCTCAACTTATATTTTGTGGAAAAAAGGATAAGCATGGCTAAATGTTGGGGGTACACCACCAATAAAGAATTTAATAAATGGTCTTCTATTTTATTAAGTGGTAAGCTTGTTGGTTCTTAGAATACTAATTCATGTTTGAATATAACATTTTGTAAGTCAGTAGGCTGGTGTTAATCAGAAGATGTGTTCAGTTGATTAGAGGAGAGTTGAGCAATTATTTCATGGGAGCCTTTTTTGATGAGATTATCCATATTGTGGAAAATGATGACACTAATGGATCCTCTCAAGATTCATTTTAATGTGTATCATTGGTTTTTTTTGATAATTTCATCTAAAGTCCTCAAAATTCCCATAATATAGAGCCAAGAGTGTGAAACCATTAGGCTTTAAGAACCACATCACAACTGCCCAAGGGCAAGGCAAACATGTATATTTTAAGGTATAATACCAAGTATAAATATGAATATTATGGAATTTTTTTTACAATGAAATTGTTATTCAATGGAAATCATCACTTCAAAGATCAAATAGGGTTTCATGAAATAATCAACTTGTTTGGCTAGTTGAGGATCAATGAAGTTATGTGTGCTACCAGAGTCAATGATAATATTGAGAGGGTGTTTCTTAAAATAATCCTTGACTCTAATAGTCTAAGGAGTAGCTATCCCATCCAAGGCATGCATTAAAATTTTGGGGTGTGACTTTATGGTGTTGGGTTACTCAATTTCAGGGTCTCCATCATGGGAATCTTTGACATCTTTGATTCTTTAGCATCTTGAGGTGACTTAACATATGTAAAATAAAAAAATAATTTAATGCACTTGTGTCCTCTAATAAATTTTTCATCACATTTTTAACATATCCATTTTTTATGATGAGTGTATATTGTTGCCTTCATAAGGCATTTGATGGGGTGTATTTTGGAGGAGAGTTTGTGCCTAGTCATGGTGTTGTAGATGTCTTTAAATAATCAAAATTAGAAGATTGATGCTAGTATGGGATCTTATCTTATAAAATTTTATCCAATCATAATATTTCCATCATTTTCTCTTGTTTAAACATATTTAATTCCATGTGAATTATATCTTTGAGCCCACTAATTAAATAACTCTTTAAAAAGTCATCATTTAACCCTTCAGTTTGGTTGGCCAAATTTTCAAATTCAGCTTGATACTTGTGAACCATTTTGATTTTTTATACTTTGGTCAAGGCTCTAGTGAAATCATCATAAGTTTTGGGACCAGAGTAAACCATCAAAATCTTTAAAAAATATCACAAGTGGGTTTTTTATGATATTTTTGATAGGATTGGTACCACTAGATAGTTTTCTTCTCTAAGCAAAATGATGTGATGGGTACCCTTTCTACCCCAGTATATTATGCAAGATAAAATATTTTTAAACATGATAAATTTTAATAGTTGGTTATATACCATAAAATTTTGTAAATTCCAATTTAGGATCACAAGGTGTGTTTCAAAATTAAAAAAATTGCCTTTAGAATGCATGTTGTCATTGAGTCTATTAGAGAGCATCATAATTTATGCATTGATGCCATGTAGTCACTTGTTCAAGTCAGTGAGTTAGGAGTTAAGTTGAGATTATAATTCAACTCATATTTCTTTAATGTTTTATGCCATGGCATGACTTCCTAAATAGGTGAAAATTTTGACTAGAGGGGTCCAAGGGTGTTGATAATATCTACCTAAAGTTATATGTTTAAATGATTAGCTTGATGGGATGATCGTAATGGTATAATTTTCACAAGGGTAAAAAAATTGGGACTACAATTGAAAAATAAATTTTTATGGTAAAAAATTCCAAAAAATAAAAATACTTGTTTAAATTACACTCTCAATGAGAAAATCACAATGGTGTAGTCGCCCTATGGACAGAAAGAATATAACATTTTGTATGAGAATTTTTTTCTTCTTTTTTTTTGCTTTTCTAATAACTAACTATTGAAACAAGTTTGGGAAACCATTATGAAACATTATAACCATATTTTTTGTTGCAATTATTATGTTTATCAACTAGAATAATATGATATTATTTTTCTAACTATTGATTGTAATGCATTACCAAGAAATGAGAGTCAGATCTATGACTATAACAATGTCAGAGTTACAGTGAAGGTTACCACATGGTGTGTTTAGTTTATAAGATTGTAATTATACTAACCTCATTCATAAAATATTATCAAATTCATATTTTAGAGCTCTAACTATGGTGGATAACCATTACATAGCCCACAATCCATTTTTGAGGTATAGTGCAAGTAACTTCCCAGGCCTAACCGCTCATTGGTGTATCACATAAACAAATGGCATAAGGATTTCTATGGTTATGTTATGAAAAAACAAATTGTATTCCTACATAATCTAAGCTACATGGAAGAATAATTTCTATACATTATTATCTAATATCTTATGTATTGAGGCATAATTCCTCACTCCATAAAATTAAGGAAAAATGATATCTGCTTAGTATGAAAAGCCAGCTTTCTATTAGTTTCAAAACTTATAAAATGTAGTTTATATATATATATATAAGGGGAGAAATGAGAAATAATCTTAGTCTCATCACACTATTACCACTTTTTGATCACCAAGATCTCAATTGGGTGAGTTAAGAGCATATAGTGGACAAAAGTAGAGAACCCTAAACTATTGAACATGTTTTAAAAAAATAGCCTTAGTAAGAGCTCTAATACCATATAATATGATCATTCCTACTATATATTATAATTATAGTGAAAATACCTAAATTAATACTTGAAATAAACATAAAAGTACTAAATTTCTTTAAATAAGGGAGCATAATTGCATTACAATGTTGTTGGCCTCTTTGATGGGAAAATTGCCTTTAAGTAAGATAAATATAATATAATTCAAGGATGCCTTTCCAATATTATAGTATTTTATTTATACTAATTTTATCCTAGATAACTATTACTTCTCATACATTTGGTATTATTATAATTAGCTTAAGGATGATTTAGAAAGTATATGCATTTGTACCTTTTATAAAAGATAATAATTATAAAGAAAGAGTTAGGATGAAGGGGTTATAACATGGTACTTGTGAGATATTTATATCATATTATTTCATATTACATGTGTTTACACTTATTATCTTACTATTCGGTCATTCTAGCCTCCTATGTGTTCTTTTCTCTATTTTTGCCTCTTTTGCCTAGTTTTTAGCTTTCTCCTAACTAACTCAATCAAGATTGAGTTATTTATATTTTTTCCCCTATGTTTACAATTATATTAAACATGTATAATTAGTTATTTTTCCTACTTATGTCCCTTTCCATCTATATTATACCTACTTTATATAATTATTTACCTCTCTATACTATATCAATATGGTCGATGTAGTACTATTTTATGTCCTGATTACTATACAATATCAATATGGATTAAGTGTGTCAACATATTTAATATGTCACTTTTAAGATTTATAATTGTATATGTAGGGATCCTTGATCTCGTTTTTATAATAAACTCAAACCATTATGCTTTACTTGTGCACGATAAACTAATTTTAGTAGAAGAAGAGGAATTTGATTATAAGAGCTTATTATTATAGATGTTTGGGCTTTATCAAGGTCTTTGAATTTCAATAGAAGGAATATAAACCAAAAAGGTATACTTGAGTCTTTGGAATCCCCAATCAAGGATACTTTGGTATTCATCTTTTCCATTTGATTCTTCACCTATAACATCTCTCGTTAAGTTCCACTTGAGCCAGGGGGATTGATGCATTTACAAGTCAACCCAAGGTAAATATCCCTATCTTTAAACTCATTGTTTACTTGGTTTATATTCATAAACTAA